>CAIGRB010001842.1:0-26572 GCA_903798255.1 Fraxinus quadrangulata | reverse complement strand
TTTTTTTTTTTTTTTTTTTAATGGTATGTGAAAGTGTGTCGTGTGTGATTAGTCATATATTTTGTGTGTGAGCAGAAACCCAATTTTTTTTTCTGCTTTCATATAATTCTTTTTCAAGTTTTATGATTACTAATGTTGTGTGTTTTTTATTGTTTCTCATTCTCATCTTTCTTTTTTGTTGTGGTAATAATTATGTGTGAATTTTTTTACTTTGTTGTTGCAATAATTGGGTGGCTTGATTGAAATATTATATGAAGTTGGGTGGTCATGGTAATACTAAATATAAAGTACAATGGTCATTATGAATCAAAATTAATTTGAGTGGTTAAGGTGACATTAAGTATAAAGTACAATGACCATGGATTGATTTAACCCGATAGATAAATATACTGTGATCTTTAAAATTTGTGATCTTTGATTGAGAAATATTTTGTCACCAATAATAAATAGTGTGACATGAGATTTGTAATTTTTAAGTGTGATGTTACGTGGTTGTGTACATAACTATGATCATCAATTGCAATGTTTTAAAATTAGGATCGGAAATTGACCCAAAAAGTGAAAAGGTCGAGGAACATAGTAAAATAAAGATAAATAAATATATTTTCAAATAATAAATAATAGTAAAATATTATTTACTGAAATATTTGGAAATTTTTAAATTTTTTATTAACTAAAATAAGATGCAAAATAATTAATTTATTCAAAAAGGTCAACAAACAAAAGATTAATTTAACTATAGCCAAATGGGATGCTTTTGACTACAGTCAAAAGATGCTTTGCAATTCTCACATCGGACGGTGATTACAAAATCCTAGGAAAATGTATCTATAAATGGAATTGCCAACTGTTGAAAAGCAACAATGATAAGCCTTACAATTAAAGGGCTTATGTACCAAACCTGTTTTGTTTTTAAAGATGACAATTCAAAAATAAAATTTAATAATAAATTAAAAATAAATTAATCCCCACCCACCCCAACCAACTCTTTCAAACCCTCATTTTCCTCTCCTCCCTCTCTTCACTTCCAAATCCAGCCGCTACACCACCATTAAAAACCTAGACCCCGTATTAGCTGCGCCGGCAATTGGACTAGAGAATGCGATTGCATTATAAGGTCGCAATTGAAAGTTCCAGATTCAATATGGGATGTTTTAGTATTTTTTCATTCTTAAGGAAAACTTATTTTATTATGTGCTTTGAAATTTTATTATTGAATGAATCGTGGGCTTAACTTAGATTTTAAGAATAAATAATATGTACATCTTGCTTCACATCATGGATGACATTTTCCCATATATAGTATAATTTGGGCAGTGATGCAAAAAGGTGTTGAGGAAATCAAAAAATATGATTGTACCATGTGTAAGGGTATAAACAAAGATATTAAACATGATGTACATGTAGCATGATTGAAGAATAGAATGGTATGAAAATGGACTTCGTTTCACTTGTTAGTCTAACTAGTTGCTATTATGTAATACGAGCAACTGAATGATCCAAATGGTGGTGATGAAAGCCAGACCTGTTAGAATTACAATAATGAAACACGATTAGGTAGAACGATGTAGATGATCTTGTGGCGATGAAGGGCCAATAAGTCCAGTAAATGGCTATGCTAGGAAGATTGTCGAGTTAATGAGATGAAATAAATGATACAATAAACAAAATTCTAAATTATGTTTTTTATTTAGTACTTTGAATATCGTACGGGGTACAGTAACAAATCTTTCATTGACGAAATACATCATCAATTTGGCTACAAGAGTAGTCATAATTATCTTGAAACTCCCTCTCACAATGGATTGAAAATTTCATGCATACAATTTCAACTCTCATCTTAAATTACTAATTTTAATTTGAATATTTCAAAATCTTCATTGTGTTACATTGTATAGCTCCTGCTTGATTGAAATTTAAATTTAAATTTAAATCAATCAACAATTAATTTTAACCGTACATTTTATGGGATCCATAACTTTTCAACCACTTATTTCATCAATTTTTATCAAAATCTACTAAAAATATGATTTAAAACCCATCAAACAAATTTTTTTCATGAAATTAACATCTCATCTAATTGTTCGAATATCCGTAGTACTCTTTGCTTAACTCGTTTTCTGCAATTTGCATACCAATTGGTTTGAAATTTGAATTCTTTTATTAACACAACCTAAAAGAAATATTAGAAATTTAACTTCTCTCTCTGAGCTTGATTCTTTCTATGTTGGATTCTAATCTAATTTGGTAAGAGAAACTAATTTTCTCATTTCTATTGTTAGTAGATGCTTAATAGTCATTGTCTCTTTGCTAATTCTGCTTTATCCGTTTCCATGTACTTCTTTAGTTTCTAAAGTCTTCAGATAATTATGTGCCAGAAGGAATGGAAAATCATGCCGTGTCTGTGTCTGGAGTATTGAGATTCTCTATTCAAGCATTATTGTTGATTATGCTTCAAGAGTTTTCCTTGTTTATCTACTACAATCCCATTATTTTCTTTTCAAAATCAACTGTGCTCGAAAGTGTTGGCAACTGAGGGATTTTCAGCTATGCTTACCATGAGAAAATTGCATCTCATACAGGTGACTGCTGCTATATCTATCAATACCCTGTGGTAATAGCTTGGACATTCTAATATTGATTCCAGTTTTAGGGATGTCGATGTTCTTATCGATATTTCTTATATTGATTTGTGAAACAGGAGTGAAATGCTCGAAATAGAGACATGGTGTCAAAGGGAAGGAAAGACTAGTACATTGACACTGATCGATAAATGTTTTTTTTTTTCCTTTATGCTTTTAGAATATGTGATTTTGTCAGGAAGTTTGCTATATTCCGAAAACCTCTTGTAGATTGACACTAACGTCCCTACATTGCTTCTATGCTGTAGTTCTGCTAAATTAAAACATTTTGAAGTTAACAGCATTCGAAACACCCCCAGGAGGTGTCTCTCCCATCACCCACTAGAAAAATGACATTAAGAAAAGTAAGAAAAAGAATCTCAAAATCTCCAAACTATTTTCTATGTCGAAGGAAGTAAGAGAGAGAGAGAGAGAGAGAGAGAGAGAGAGAGAGGGGAGTATAATGGAGATGGATTTTCTGTAAAACCTATCGATCCACCTCTCCATTTTATCAAGTTTAATTGAAGCAAAAAACCAAGTAGGTAAAAAATGGACACACGAAGGGTCTGTGTCAAAAGTGGTATGATTAGCCTTTAAAAACCTATTCATTTATTCTCAAACACGAAGTTGGAAGGACCTTCTCTATTGAATCATATTAATTAAGGAACAGAATTACTGCGACATACCGAAGACATGCTGACCGTCAGTTATCTCCGTTTCTACGAATGCCAAAACTTTTTTAAAAATTTCAATTGAATATCTGAGACTTTTTTAAAGTCTATAGAAACCTCAATTGAACGATATATTGTAATTTTGACTAATTTTCTAATCCTACCAAATCAGAGGTTTTTTACCATTTCTCAAATTCTCTTCTACTTTTACCCTTTATAAAATTATTATTTCCAAAACATGTTTTTTTTAATATGAACTTATAAATAAAAATATACTCGCTAGAAAAATTATTTATAAGCAAAACAATTATATTATAATTTAAAAAATTACTTATAAGTTAAATATTATTTACAAGATAAAAAATTATTCTTTGTGTAAAAATCTTACTAATAAGAGGAAAAAAAACTTACTTATAAGTAAAAAATTCGCATATGTGTAAAAATTATTTTAATGTACAAAATTAACTTATAATTATCGCTTATTTNAAATTTTAAATAAATATTTAACTTTATTTAAATTTTTAAGTTAAATATTAACTTATATATAAAGAAATTTATATAAGTAAAATATCACTTATAAGTAAAAAATCTCATACAAAATACCATAAACTCAAAATTTCATTAAGAGCCATGTATATGTATACTTTCTTAAAAAAACTTTGAATAATAAACATTCAAGTATGCATTGCGCTATTAAAATTAGAAAAGGAACTCCCAAGCATGCCCTAACTCTTTGCCATTTCACGTGGGTGGTTCGACAAAAAGAAAAGCCATTTTTCGGTTGTTATTAAATTCTGTATGTATCTCTTCCGTTCTCTTAAATGTTTGTATATATGCACGTCATTATGGGTTTTGTAGAATTTTAGCTATTTGAGTTGAACTATATTCGTCTTCTACAAATTTTATGTATTGGAATTATGGCTTTCTTTTTGAGTGGTAATTTGTGTTGTTTCTTGCAAATTTTAATGCTAAAAATATGTACTAGTTTTGACCAAAAAAAATTGCCCCCTATTTCTGAAATCAGGTTGTTTGATTGCTTGAGGAAATAAAAATTAGAGGCTAGACTGTGTGCAAAACTTTGAGTTCAATTTATGCTGATCGTATGTGTTTGCTTTGATCTGTGAACTGACAATCAAACGAAATTTTTCTTGGAATGTTTGTACTTGGTTCTGTCGTAATTAACACCAACTTAGGAATTTCCCTGATTTTGGGGTGACATCTGATCATGTTTATTTGATGAATAAATTGAAGTTTGCTGCTGTTTATCTATAATTGTCATCTACGGTTCTGCAGAATTGAATGATCCCAGCCTCACTCTGCACTCGAGGGACCAAATCTTCTTGTTTATTCCTTTTTGTTTCATCAATACCATAAAATCAAATGAAAATGGCTCAAATTCCCAGAAGTAATCAATTGCGTGTCATTGTCAATTTTGGTGAGTGACCTGAGTAGAATTAATGTTGTTGGTAGAACTTCTGCCACATAGTTCTTTAGGCATGATGACTCATTCCGATCGGCCAAATATTTATACAAAGGCGTGTCACATATTATTTTTCATCTCTATATTCATCAACTTGACTACGTGTTCCTTATGAGCTTTACAAAATTTATTCGATGTCAGATCATTTCTGCACTATGCATTTATAATTTGAGGGGTGTAATAACCGGGTGCATTTTATCTTCTTATACGACCTCGATTTCGACTGGAGGGAAAATCTATTATTTTGCCTTGTTTTCATCTATTAATTGGAAATATAAGAACGGTTCTTTTTCCCTGCCCTGGTATTACCTTTTATTTTGGAATTATATTCCCATTCATGTTGCATCGGATCTGAAAAGTACGTTGTATATGTACTCTAACAGATTTTTTGATTTGTGGTGTTATTTTATTGGGAGTGCATGGTTGAGAAAAGATTCATTCAGGGTAACCATTCATGCCAACGAATTCATTGATTTGCTTTTCATTTTTGTTTCCAGTTGTAAACACTAGAAAAACTGCTGAATGTACAGCATGATGTGGGTTTACCTCAATCTTTTACCCACAATATCAAAAATAAACATCAAGAATTATTTGACGCAGATATTACCTGGATTTGAAGTGAATGGAACACAAAGAAATACAGAATATTATAATTGCAAGGTACATTTGTAAAATTTACATTGTTTTAGTGGCGTCCAGCGGCCTACATCTTTATGCATAGATATAGGTATATGAGATTGATGTTTAGGAGTTAAACCATGCATCTCCCACTCCTCCAGAATATATGATTACAAATTTACAACCACTATTCGGTACTTAGTAGTGAATAATTCTAGATATTATTGGATCTTTTCTAATACTGTCATGTAGAGTACAATCCACTTTACATAATGAGCCATGAATGCATAAAATTTCTTGATGTGTATAAGACCTTATTTTGTGCCATAGGTGGTTTGCCAAACATTTCTTCATCCGGATATTGTTGCTGAATGTGAGTATATATTTCTTGGGGATGAGGACCTTGACTTTGAAAATTTTCATCCCAGAAGGTAATTTTCTTTGCATTCGATTTATATACATACAACTAATTTAAGTAGGTGCTATTGTTCTGCAATATGCATATTCTCGCAAGTGTCTAAATTCTAGTTATTATTAGGATCATTTACACAGATCTGAGTTACTTCCTATGATGCACCGACACGGACACGTGTGTCCGACACGATAAGTGTCGGATACGTCGACACGCGATTTTTAAAAAAAGTACAGACACGACACGTCATCGACACGTTGATTAAATTCTTAAAAATTCTTCATTTTTAAACATGAGTACCTATTTGTTACTTATTATTAACTTTGAATTAACAATATATAATATTTCTAATATAAAAAGAAAAATAATTACGGTAGAGTGTCCGATAAGTGTCAGTATCGACTCGTGTCCGACACGTGTCGGACACGGACACGCTACCTTAATTGAAGTGTCCGTGTTACAGAGGTTACTTCAACTCTCAGAAGTTTACTTTTAAAACAGTGATTCAACTTGTGGAAGAGGAAGTTAGCGAGAACATGTTAAATGAAAGAATCTTAAGACATGAAGCGACAAATGACACACTCGCACAATGAAAGGCATGATTTGATTCCAAGCCGAGGAACAATTTTGTCTGACATATGTAACGACGGAGAATTCCTTTCCTCCCAAGGGTTTCTTGAAAATATGTGCTCGTGTTTCTATCAAAAGGTTGAGGCATGAATTTGATAGCATGTAGCACTTTCTGATACTACAGATTACGTAATAGGACCTAGACATTTTTCTTTAGTTTTTTTTTTTTTTTTGTCAACGTTTGAATACTGATTTAATGGGGATATCCAAGATTGACGAAGTAACTAGATAAGTCAATTAGTGGAAGTATTTTTTATTTTAATAATTGTTGTAATGAATATGTATTGATTCTAGGATAGCATAATTAATTTCCTTATTTTTAGTGATTCTATAGATGTGTATTTTTTCATCAGAAAAATAAGAGAAAATAAGAAAATCTCTCGAAAAATTTCAAGGTATCAGAGCAGGATTATTCGTCACTCTCCACTTGAGTTTAACTTTTTTGAAGCTATCTCCTTCTTTATGCCAAAATGTGGCCCAACCTCCGGATGGCTATCGAAAAAGTCATGGCTTCGAATAGCTACGGAAGCATGGACAACTCTCATCTTTCTATTACAAGTCACAAACTAAATTGGAAAAATTATTTTCTGTGGTCCCCATCTATTATGATGTTTATTTGTGAAAAGGGAAAGGATGAATACCTTACTAGTAGTGCCGTATCTCCAGCAACCAACTATTCGAAGTTCAAAAGTTGGATGCAGAAAATAATATGGTGATGTCGTGGCTGATGAATTCAATGAACAATGATGTTGGAGAAATATTCATTTTCTGCAAAAGAAATTTGGAATGCTGCAAATATTCTGACCTTTACGGCAGTATTTTGCTAATATTTCCCTATTTGCCAAATTGAGTCTTCCTTTAAATTGTTTCAAATTACATGGGTTTCTTTTCTATAAATTCTGGATCAAGAATCTGTTCTTGCATCAAATAATCCACAAATTTGGACTTTTCTCCAATGTTCTAATATCAATAAAATGCATATATTGGGGTTACATAAAATCTGCACATAGAATTGTTTGATCAAAAGCGATTTGTGCATATCCATAGTTTGGCTAACAGAAAAGCTGGCTTGACGATCTAGTTAGTAATTTAGTTTTTATATAAGCAGATTCTCACATCACATATTCAAAACAAGTGAAAATAGATGGAGAGGCCAAAATCTAACAGTCTAATTTTAATGGCAAACTTGAAATAAATGAATTTTAGTGACCAACATGAAACTTAGCTGAAAGTTCAATTGACTACCAGTGTATTTAACCCATTACATTAATGATATAACAGCAGTTATGTTGGTAGAGGTCTTCTTTCCCTTGTATGTCATGTTTTGATAAAGTTTTTCAACTCTCTTTATCCTATATCTTTGTTGTATGTTTTCCCCTTCCAGGAAACTAATAACATAACTCTGCAGAAAGACTTAATCCACACATGGGCCTTTATATGCATCTTGGTTACTGTGGCAAGTCTGCGACTAGAATTTAATTATTTTTTTTCAGAGCTTCTTCTTCGAATATATAGCATAATATTAATATCATTTTTATCAAAGGGCAAGATGAACTTTCAGATGGACACAAGGCCTGTAAATGATGCATCGATTTGGCGGTCCCTAATAACTGGGACCTGTGAACTACAAGGAGTTTACTTGAGAACACGTGTTCAATAAGGAAGAATGGATAGTCAAGCACTGATTGATTCAGTTTTTATTTGGCCAACTTGTAATGTTTTTCTTGTATAAAGCCTTTTACCCTTTTAGGAAGAGATCCTTCTGCAGCATAGGAAGATGTCTATGGTTTTCAAGCTTTTCAATATCTATAGGATTTTTTAATCAGGCAATAAGTACTACGAGATCTGCCATATGTTTTGCTTGGTTTTCACTAATTAGATATAGGCGTAAAAACTGGTTTTCATCTTCCACTGAAATCATCATTTCATAGGCTCTTCCTTGTACCCTTCTGTTCCTCCTCGATCATTGATATGGCTTTTGAGATCTCATATTGTTCCTTTGACGTATGTAGTTGACTAATGAATCATCGGATCAATTTCCGTGATCAAAGAACTTGTCAGATTCAGAAACATTGGTGTGTCTCTAGTTCCAGTTTACTTGTTCTTGCTAACTGCCACCATTGATCTGAACAAGAATTCCTGCTGTGAATTTTAGATAATTTCAGTACGCCACAAATTTGACAACAGATCTGCGGTAAGTTTTCTGCTAACCATATTTGCTTTGTAGAAAAAGATGATATAAAATTGGCCAGGCAAAATGTCACATCTTTCAATGCTTTATGTAGAATTTACACCGCCCATATATACATGCTCGTGTGTTCAAACTTCTTGCATCAATATGTTAAGTTTGAATTTGTGGATTTGATGTTAAATTTGTGCTGTACTTTCTCCACCTAGCATTATGTGTTCTATCCTACATCTTGTGTTAAGATCGACTCTAGCAATGGCACTTTCTAACTAATACTCGTTTTAAGGATTTGATGTTGATCCATACATATTTGTTGTACTAGTCTATTAGCCTAATGATATTGATCATTTGTGCCATCAACCATGGATTGAAATACATGCAATATAAGTCATCTAGTATACAAAATGGATTTCATGAGGAGGCTATTTTTATGATGGTAGAGGCACGAGACCCTTGCCACAATTTCTGTGTTACAGTGAAAAAGTTGTAGTAGCAAGTGGATGTAATTTTTACATGGAGGGCGAATTTCTATAAGTCCATGTGTGCTTTGTGTGTTGGGATTAGGGTATAATCCCGTATACGTGCTAATCATTTTGCCATCAAGAGTTTTCGGTCCTTAGTACATGATGATATGCTTTACGAGGATTAGGTCATTCCCACTTTTCCCTTCCATGTTGCATAGATATGTGGGTATGGAGACAATCATACGTTGAAATGAAGATTTTTAGGAATAGATCGAATAAGGCCGTTAAAGGAGGACAAATTTTGGATTGACTTCTGCCTTGAATAAAAAAATTCATTAGCAGTGTTGGTTTTCCAAGACCCAATCAACTAAGAAAGGTTCTCAATTCGCAATACTTAAACTAAAACAAAGGCTGGTGCATGAAAATATCGAAAAGCCAAACAATGCTTCTTTGTATCAATTGGCAATATTTTTATCAGAATTCCTTCCCCGTGAGGATCCATTTCGTTAAATAGACAATAGGATACAAATTACTACTTGATTCTAGCAATCACGGTTACAGGTTGAGTCTACCTATGGTAAGTACATTTTCACCATACGTAATTACAATTAGACACTAATTATGGAAAGATTTCCTTAATTACCTTCGTTGACATTCCCCATCAAATTGATGTTGATAGATTAAAGTAATGGTGGGAATATGCGGAAGAGTGGTCACACGAATAGGACCATCTGTTCATCCATGGCTAATTAGAAGTACCTTCATAGAATACTCGTTTCAATAATATTGACATGTTTCCATATTCGTCCAAATATGTAGCATCACGTCACGATCGCATTCTAGCAAATGGACCCTTAGCAAGGCAAGAACCTATAGACAATACACGAGTTAGCATATGAGGTCTTTAAAGTGTGTGTATTGACAGCTCATTCGGCCTTAAGGTGTCAACTGTATCCTTAACGTAACCCATGGAGAATAGCAATGTTTTATTGGTAAGCCCCTTCGAGTGCTCATTGAAGGCCACAAAGGCCTAACATCACCTGACCCATAACGAGTACTTTAGCCCTCCCTAGAGGTGTCTAAAGTAGGCACTTAGTTGCCCTTGCTGTCCTTAAGAATTGCGCATTTAGTGCAAAGGATAGTCATCAGGCTGCCCTTCTATGGGTTGGAAGCATCGGGGAGACTGGCTGATTGCTTACCAAGCATGCCTCCCTTTCCCGTATAATAGACTTAAAAAGAAATTCAATTGACGTCAGTAGATATCTTTTGACCGAAGAATCATAATTTTCATAACTGATGTTCGCGATATCCAGATGACATTTGTTTGATCCTTAACGAAGCTAAGTCCAAAAAGTTTTAGCCCCAACATATACACGTTCATAAGATATTTCCCATTACGACAATGCCACTGCTTGATATTGTCACCTTCGACTCCTATATTTCCTAACCAGACGGATTCAGATTCTCATTTGCCTTGGTGGGAAAGCTTACTAACTCCTTTGGCAAGCTCTTCATAACAACGCTTCCTAAAACTCAATTTCTAAGGACCTCTGCTCTACCATTATGGTCAACTATAACTCATGTCAAGCCAAGCTCTCTCCTCGTCCCAGTGGTCTTCAAAAACATTAGTGTCGTGCTAAGTTGTGGTCCTTAACACTCAGACACAATACGATACAAATACGTAAACACGTGATATTTCGAAAAAGTAGGACACGGCATGTTAGGACATGTCATTTAAAATATATTTTTAGTGGAAAATAGTTGGAAAATGACCTATTAAGCTTCAACATCTATTTTTTTAATGAATGCTCTTAAATATGGGCAGTTTGGTCTTTCGGATTTATTTTAATAGGTTACAGCTTATTCTCCCATCAACAGACTTCACTTTTGTGTTTAACTTAGGTTTGAGAGATCATCAGCCATTTCTCAGCGCCTTCGTACTTCACATTCACTTCCTGATGTCTTCGACCTAAGAATCTCTCAAGGTTAGTTGATTCTCTTATTTTTTTCCCAATTGCTTTATCATCAAGCAGCCTATTTATTTTCTTCTCTTCTCCAATGGCTTCGTCGTTTTTTATCTAGCTTTAATTGCATTCCAACGAGTGTCATTTCGGTGTTCAATAGGTGTTGGACTTTTAACATGCCGACTCTGACAACGAGTCCATTTAACATAGGTGATAGACCACATGGAAGACTAGAAAAATTTATTGGAAAATCTCAACTAAAGAAAGTTTTATTCCATATTTGTTTAACATTGCCTAATTAATAAATATTCCATATTATCTTAATTTTCGGAGGATATGGAATTTTCTATTCATATGTGGATTTTATATTCTTCCCTTTCTAAAAGACGGATTAATAATATCGAATTTTTGGTTTTTGGATTGAGTTTTAGATTTTCTTTTGTTCCAGGAATTTATTTAAGGGTTTGAGAATTGGTGGTGCTATTGAGATGTTAAAGAATTTTGATAACTTCAGAAGAAAATTCTTAAAATCTTTGCTCTTTTCCTATTCTAGATTGTTTTTCCAAATTAGCTGAATGATATTGAATTTTTTTTTGGATGCCTAGATGCATGTTTTTTGCTTCCTCTGTCTTATTCTGTTCTTTCTTCAATATTTGTCCATGTTCCAATCTAGAGTTAATTATCTTTTCTGAATGATTGTTGTTTTCCATGACAAGGTGGATTCTAAAGATCATAAAAAATTTAGAGGGTTCATACGCGGAATATTACGAGATCATTCAAGAGACGAAGGTTTAACGATAGAGAATCTTCATTCATCACAAGATCAGATAGAGAAGGAAATGAACTACAAGTCTGAATCTGGTAGGTATCATGATTCATGAGGAAGATTGTGGGAATTGTAACCATATAAATAGGGTGTTTCACTTTAAAATTAAGAAGACAAAAAGAGATATACCAATTTTCTATTCTCTTAAGCACTTCTGTCTGAATTACTTTAGTCTATAATTAACATTTCTGAATAGAGGGCTGGTGGATAATGAACATAGACTTTAGAATAGCAATCAGAAGATCGATAGGTGTGATTCTGTTATATCTTTGATTGAAGAGTAAAAGTTGGCATTACAGTTCTATGTTTGATATGGAAGTAATTAAACTATCAATTGCAAAACAATGCTTCTCAATCTCTACTCTTTGAACTCTACAGAGTCCTTAGAGATCAAGGACAATTGGCTCGAGGAACCTATCACCAAGGTTTATTCGAGAAGGAGAAAACCCAAAATCAATTCACATGATTCAAGAATTGACTTTGAAACAGGTAATTCAATTAACACACTGAAATTTGATTACCGTGATGACTTAAAATTACCTATTGTCGTAAAAAAGCTGTAGTACTTGTACTCATCATCCTATGTCTCAGTTTGTTCCCTTTAGGCATCTCTCACCTCAGTTGGAGACTTTTGTCACTTACCCATCGAGTTCCTAAATTGTCGAAGAGGCTTTTGACTGAAAGGCATGGAAAATAAAAAAAATAAAAAAAACCTTGGAAATAGTGGAATTGCCGATTGGGAAAAAATCTGTGGGTTATGGATTTTCACTATCAAGTACAAACTTTAATCTAGTTGCCAAGATGAACAATATTCTAATCCTTCAATGGCAACATACTTGGACTGACCACTATTACTGTTTGACGAAAAAAATGAATACCTCCATGGGAACTTAGAGAGGAAAAACTGTACATGGATACTCCACTTGGATATGAAAAAGAGACACACTCTTGTTAGAGGAACTCGAACTGTGTATTTGAGTAGAGATACTATATGTACTTGCAAAATGGCAGCTAGGATTGGAGGAGTGAGCAGTTTGAATACTTTGCTCCTGTCAAGTACCACGAATAGGAGTGCAACTAGAATACAGACTACAAGGTGATGGTGAATGGGGGAAAACCAAGTGAGAAAAATGAATAGATCATATTAAATAAATATAACCAAGATCCAAATTTTTTTTAATGTGTCTATATCACACATACAGTGGGCGAGAGAGGGAGAGATCTAAATTTTTAACATTTGCTTCATGCAAAAGCATTGCTAATTCACTGCTATGATCTTTATGTTGCATTGCCATCATTTGGTAGAGACTATGTTATTTTCCCTTTTTGCTTAGTTCTAAGTTTAATCTTGAAGAAAAAATTTTGTATCTCAGGTAAAATAATGGACTTTGTAGAACCGAAATATCAGCATCATGTACCATATTGGAACAGAGAATACAACTTCAATGTTTTCCAGAAAAATAATTAAATGGAAGAATGTAGTAACATAGAGAGGGTGAGATTTACAGATGACTATAAGTTTTGCATCCCAATCTGAAGAATTTTATTCAAACTAACTGCTCTCCTCATCCTTTTGGCCAAATCCTTTGGCCTACCCAACTTCGTTAATTTACTCGGGCCAAATCTTATTTTTTGAACATCTATATATAGAAAAATGAGAAATTGTGAGGATGGGGATTCTCATCTCTCTTAGTATATTTGTGATAACTGTTCTGTTAAATGTATCATCTTTCCCTGCCTCTCTTTGCTGAGGATGTTATTTAAGTCCTAAAGGACTGCAAACTAGGCCTTACATTTGGTTTCCTGAACTTCAATTTGCTATAGCCTTCATCCTCATTGGCGATCATGACTGAAAAGTTCACTCTATAATCTGGTGCGGTACGACTCAGTTCTTGGAAATAATTACCTTTCTAGCGTGGACTACTGAGTATGCATACAGTCTTTAATTTGTAAATTTCTACACTCTTATCTTGAAATTATCTATTTCCCTGCTAATATCTTAATGCAGTTGTGTATTTGATGCGACAGATATAATCTGTAGATATTATAGCTTTTACTTTTGACCTTTATCAACACTATTCGTTCTATAATTTCCTTTCTCGATTTTCTACGACTCTAGATGCTTTAATGTCAAGTAAAACTGATTTGGTAAAGCCTTTTTGTAACATTGAAGGAGGAATGTCATTCTTTGAATATACTTCGAAACGGAATAAATCAGAGGCCCATCACTCTGAAGATAAAGATGAGATGAAGCTTAGTCCTGCTCAGAAATCGGAAGATCTGGAAAAAAGAGAGTGGTATATTGTCGAGAAATCTGGTGAGAAGACAAAGTATTCTTTGTCAGTGCTCAAACGTTGGAGCGAGAAGACTGAACATGCTTTCAAGTTCAAGATTTGCAGAGAAGATCAAAAAGAAGAGAATGCAATATGGTTGAGGGATGCTATTGACATGGCCTTCCCAAACAATAGTAAGTAATACTTACTATTTGGGCTGTTTCCTGCAGCGTTTGTTCATTCAATAAAATGCTTTTGAAAATACAAGAAGCTCATCTCTTTGCATCGACTATTGTATGGATGCATTTTAGTATGTATANTTTTTTTTTTTTTTTTTTTTTTTTTGTTGATTATTATAACCAATTATTACTTTTTATAGGAATTTGTGTATATTAGTAGAATATTTTCTTTTTCACATCTTTTTTGGCTCTACCATCTTTGACTTTTTGAATATTTAGCCCTTGTATGTTGTGGATTAAAATCAAAGTCAAAGTCAAAATTAAATTTCAATTTCATTGGGTCCACAAAGTTTTAACTATACATTTTATCAACTTTATCAAAATTTACTAAAAATTGATTTTTAACCAAACAGGGGCTAAGTCTGATATTGTATGATATAGTTGATTCCAAATAGTTTTTTCGGTTGTTTTAATGGGATTCAAATGTAATTTAATAACATTTGGTTTGATTTTAATTAGAAAAAGAATGATATAGTCCGGTAGTCTCGAGTCTAATTATTTTGTCTCTCTTTGACAATAACAAAATAAAAATAGGTAAAAATTACAAACTTTCATGTTTTTAACTACCAACATAAAAAATCAAGTAAGAATTATTTGTACAAAAATTAGATCATAACTTATTTTTTTAATTTTAATAGTATTATTATTAAGGCCTTGTTTGTTCTGATTAAAATCGAATTTTAATCTAAGTTAAAATCAAACAATTAATATTATCAACATCTTTTATGAGTTCTACAACTTTTCAACCACACATTTCAAAAATTTCCATCACAATCTACTAAAAATCTAATTTTAATCCCCACCAAACACCCTCTAAATTAATTAACCTACCTCCTCCATTCCATCAAGCCCATAAACCCTAATTCATTTTCAACTTGATGCTACTTCATCCTCTTCATCCGCTCCCTCAACCCTCATTGATGATCGGCGTAGCAACGACATCCATGCGTACAGCAACAAGCACGGCAGTGTTGTGTTTCATACGAGAGTTATTGCGCTTGAAACAGCGGTGACTCTGGCAACGCTGTGCACGAAGCAATGGCGATGTGAGTCCATCACTGCTGCTTCATGCATAGCAGCAATTTGCTTCGACGCGCTTCGTCGCTGCACATAGCGATGATACGCACCCATCACCTTGCTTCATGAGCATCGACGATCTATTCCTATCATTTCCTCTATTTTCTCTTCATCTATTTGGTGTGATGTTTATGGTTGTGGGATGGTAGAGGTGAAAGAAGATGGTGGATATAGGGAGGTGGTGGTAAAGATGGTGAGGTGGTGATGGTGCAATGGTGGTGGTGGTGTCGACAATTGTGGTATGATGGTGGTGGTGGCAGCAGTAGCGGTGGCGACGACAACAATAGTGATGAGGTGGTGCGGCATTCGGTGATGCCGATGGTGGATTGGGGTTGGGATGGGTGGAATAAAGAGTGTTTGCGACTAATAAATTAGTTAATTTATAACTAATAAATAATATGTGACGGATAAAATAAACAATGTGACTAAATAACATGTGACATAAAAAAATGTGAGTTTGACTAAATTTGTAATTGTGACTTACAATTTGTTAAGTTGTAACTAATCAATATGATAATTTGTGACCGTGAAATAAGTTGTATCCTGTAACATTTATAATTTGTGACTTTAAAATTGTACGTGACTTATTAATTTGATAATTTGTTATTGATCTATAAATTTTGTGATTTGTAATCGAGAAAAACGTGTGATCAATTAATTCGATAATTTGTGATCGATAAATAAGTTTTAACCTATAACATTTGTTTTTGACTGTGACGTTATGTTATTATGACTGACCATAAATTGTACGAATATACTACTGGTATATAATGTCATGTCCATAACGGTGTTCACCCCCTCACATTAAGGGGACCCACTTTGGATATATTATATTTTATTTGAAGTGGATCCCCCCTCTATGTGAGGGGATAGACACCCCCATTATGTACGTGTAGCGTCACCCTAAATTGTATAATATTGTGACTTTAATATATTTAATCAACTATTTGATTAATAAGATATTTAATTATCTACCTAATTAATAGCGCATGATTTTTGAAAGGAATGCATATACATTTTAATTATGATATGATTTTTGAAATTTAGAACATATTTCTTCATTTAGAAATGGTATCTTTCGAACACCTCATACATGTATCATTCCCTTTTTTTAAATTTGCTTGTACAAATACTACATGTTTGTTTGATTAAACTTCAATAATTTACTCATAAACAATACTGATTGGCATTCCATAAAATCTAAAAAAATATTTTTTGAACAATTCTTTCTTTCTTTGCCAGGAAGTATGGAAAGAAGAGAATCTAGTCTTTGTAAACTTGACCGATTGGACAGTTCCAAGAATTTTTCTACGGATTCCTCTTAATAGTTTAATTCCCAGAATTTTAATGTCTCAAAATTTCCCAATTTTACTCTCACAATCTAATAACAAATTTAGAATCAGTTATAAGCGAAATAAACAAGTCCAAAAAAACTAAAAAAAAAAAAAAAACCTTCCGTCCTCAACTCATTAAATTTAACATCAGGAGTCTTAGAATCAACGTTAAAGTAGGGGTGGTACATCACCAGAAATCATGCAGCTTTGCTGCCGAAAATATAGAATTAAACCCACCCCAAATAAAAAATAATAATAATAATCCGAAAAAGAAAGAAAAACCCCAAGCATGTAGCTTGGCAGCAGAAACTCTTGCCAAGGGAACTAATCTGCACGCATAAAGTCGAAGTTGCTAGTGATAGTCATATTAATGCCTGAAGTGCCTCACTTTGGTGAAAAGAAGTGATACTTCATATTTGTTACAGCAATCGATCGCATCAGCATCCCGGATGCTCCCCCCAGGCTCAGCAATAACACTGACCCCACTTTGGCATGCTTCTTCAACGGCATCATTCCAAGCTGATAAAACAAAACAAAAACAAAAGAAAAAGAAAAGGCCTGGTTCAGATTCAACAAATTTAGCATTATTTGGCTCCCTATTTGACAAAATGCGACGGCTGCACAAACATTCTTCCTATTAAACTATTTGCTTCCATTAACAAATGCCTTCAGTTTCTATATTTTCATTGTCTTCCCGTCTTTTCTCTCTCTCTTAACTTCAAGTCTTCCTATTAAAGTGTTGGCTTCAACAACAAAAGTCTTCCTTTAATTTGTTTCTCTCCTCTTGCCTTCTCCTTTCATCCGTGGAATGGATATGTTATTCATTTTTATCTTTTTATATATCGCACGTTCAATTTGTAATACAAGGAATTGAGGTCGTCTTGCGTGTAACAACTGAGCAGCAACATTTCTAGAGTAGAAAACTGATCATATTTTCTGTTTTGGAGGACAGTAATTACCAAATGGAAAGAAAGCATCACTGGCCAAAGAAGCTCCCTTGACTTCATTCCCCACTTTCCTCAATGCTATCCTCAAACTCTCAAGACGGTTCGGTTGCCCACTTCCCATACCTAGCATACAATTATTCTGTAGACAGCGTGATAGTTAGAAATACTTTCTGCAAGTCAGAACAAAATCGAATATCTTTCTGACAGGAAAAAAAGGATTGTATAAGAAACACTAACCTTTGCAATAACAATAGCATTGCTCTTCACGTGCTTTACACACAGCCATGCAAATTGAGCATCACTAAGCTCGCTTTCTTGTGGAGCCTTACTGGAAACAACATTAAACTGGATATCTTCTGGGGTTAGATCATCTGCATCCTGAGCTAACCAACCCCCACCAACTTGTCTGAGGGAGAGTTTTCCTTTACTATTTTTAGTTGCCTCGAGGATTCTCAAAGTCTTCGACTTTCCTCGGAGAATCTCGAGCCCCCTCTTAGAGTACTTAGGTGCAACAACAATTTCATAAAACATCCGAGTTTCGCCATCAGTTGGACTCCTAAATTCTCGAATGTCCTTTGCAATAGCCTGTCAAACAAATCAAAACATGAAAAGCTAAACCATGAACAATAGTTCATGACCCTTTCAAAGACCAGCCTTCACTATAAAGAAAATTAACATTCAATGACACTACATCTCTATTTAATTTCTAGGTATTAAAAGCATGTTTAGCCAAGTTTAAAACCACGCAAAAGTTGTGTAACTTTTTATTTTCGCATATGTTTCGATAAATTCATTTTCTTAAATATATATATATTACTTGTATTGATAACTAGCTTATTCTCAATTTTGATCAACAAGAAAAAATATTTATTTTAAAATTTATTTATTCGTAAGTAATATTTTTAAATTACATATTTATTGATTAGTAACTTAAAAAGTAAACTTTCTTCGCCCAATATGCCAGGCATTCTCCAGAGCTCATAACTCTAGAAGCTCTACCAGGCAATTAGACTACATTCTCTGTGTTAATAATAAAAGATCAAACGACTAATCTTACCTCATCCACTTCAACATTGAACGCAACTATACCACCAAAAGCACTAACTGGATCAGCTTTCACAGCTAACCTGTATGCTTCAATAATATTTTCACGTGATGCTACTCCACAAGGATTTGTGTGCTTCACAATCACGCATGTCGGCTTACTAAACTCACAAACACAGTTCCAAGCTGCATCAGCATCTAAATAATTATTATAGGACATCTCCTGAAAAAAAGAATCAGATGAACTAAAAGGTAGTCTGTATTGTCATGCTACAATTAAAAACCAATCGTCATATAGTAAGTAAGAGAGAATCTTAGTCTGATGCTACAAAAAATTGAGAATTCTAAAAACAACAAATAACAGATATTAGAAAAGCGTTATGAACAAAAGCTATTGTAGGACCTGAACAAATTGCATTCTATCCACATCCTAGAAATATGATTAGAGCTAGTGATGGGCATATCGTGACTTATCGTACTTCAAAACAAATTTAGAAAATACAATAGATGCAAGACGAAATACATAATTTAAATTTAATCTCTGTACTCTATCCATAGACGCGGACCATTGAGATTCAAAACTTCATGAGAGATATGGTAAATACAATACAATGCAAGACAAAATGCATAATTGAAATTTAATCTTCACTGACCCCTATCCATAGGTAGGACCAATTTGGTTTGTACACATTTCAACAAGACCAATGCCAGGATGTTCCATTATAGATATAGAACCAAGGAAATGAAAGAACATAATCAGGCAAGGATTTTATCTTTTCTTCCCTTTCTTAGGAATAGGGTGTCTTCATCTCATTTTCAAGGTATCCCCAACAAGCATATAGCGTCTAAATCCTTCAATACCTCTTTCCAAACTGACCTTTAAAAAAACAATACTACTTCCATATATTTCACACATATGAAGCCAAAACACATGCCAAGTGTATCACTGCAATCACAACAAATAATTGGAAGATTAAACAAAAAATACCACTCTTCAACTTCTACCTAAAAACTTGTGCCATGTGAAATGATCATTGACAAATGTAGATGCACTTGCAACACTTGCAGACAGACATTATGATACATCATACAAGCATATCTGAAAGTAAATATGGTCATAAACTATGATTTAGTGCCATACCTTTCCATGGTGTTGAATAGCAGTTGCAATACCACCAGCATTAACCTCAGAAAGAGACCTGTCTACGTAAAATGCAGCCTTTTGATGAGGGTTTTCACCATAACGAAGTGAACTCTTGAGGGATAGAGGTACCGTGAGGCTTGGAGGAAATTTATCTTCAAAGCATAATAAATTCCAATTGTTAGAATATAACTCATGAGAATCAGGACATAAAAAATGTCTTTAATGTGTGTTATTGTCCTAAATTTAGTTTTCAATTGACTTGTGACATCGAATAGCATTGTCTTAGGTATACAATTTGGTAATCAAAACCTTGTCAATTTACATTGGCTATTGCCCGATGTGTGGGATTGTTCTAGATTACATTTTTGAATTGACTTGTGTCATCAACATTATCCTAGAAGTTCAATTTGGTACTGAACACTTGTCATTTGCACTGGCCATTGGCAAATGTTGATTTGTTCTGGCTCTGAAAAAAATTATTAAACCTATACAACTACCTTCCCCGGTCTGCTTCCACAACCATTCTGAAACTGCAGAATCATAAGAAGCAACATGCTGAAAAGCTTTCCAAGCTAGCCTCATTCTAAATTGTTGGTCATCCTGTGTTCCTCTCAGGAATTCCAAGAGTGCCGTATAGTCTTCTGAATCAACTACAACCAAAACATCCTTGTGATTCTGTTCAATGAAAACACATATTTCCCTCAAATCCAATATGAGAAAGAGCAGAGTTACTAAAATTTGGAAGCCAATTAAGGTGTTACTGAACAAGCAAAATAGCTCATTTTCTATATAGGCATTGGTTGGAAGCTGAAATGAAACAAGTGAATGACTACAATAGATATGGATTTTTTTTTTTTTAAGAACAGAAATTTTATAATTTAGGCTGGTCTTTTGGCACATACAATGTCAAAATACAGTACTTTGTCCATTTTGAACAAATACCAAAAATTATGATGTGCTTATACAACTCAAGAAGTTGCTGACTATTCTAGATCGTGATAAGTTCACCACAGAAGATGCTGTAACTGATGCATGGTTCATCCAATTTTATGCTATACATAATTGATATTACACCAAAAAATAAAATGCTGTATTACCCAGCTAATACCACATTTCGAGTAAGAATTTAAGGCTCACAGGGATGCTATAATTCCCAAGACTAAGGAAAATAATATCAGTTGGTTCTCGACACAGAAAATTATACCCATTATTTTAAATGGCCGCCACAATTTCTTATTAAGAAAATCCTAAACAAATTAACTAACCTTGGCAGCAGCTCTAATCATGGCAGGGCCACCAATATCAATGTTCTCAATTCCATCCTCGAAAGAGATTTTGCTTGAAGAGGACACCTTGCTGTAGAAAGGATACAAGTTCACCACTACCACATCAAATGTACCTGCAAGAGAACTATTTGAGAAATAGCACGTGTATTATCATAGAAAAGGACCATAAAAGAGTATCAAGACATAAAAGTAAGAGGAAGTCTAAACGGTAGAAGTATTTCATTTTTCAAGTAAGCTGCTCAAATAACTTCCATGAAAGATGGAATAGATATGTCTCATACATATTACACCATACATATAACACATATGGCACATCTTAGGAACTTACATATTATATTAGATGATTCTATTTTCACCATTTACAAAACTGAAAGCCTTTGATCAATTTTTCCTTTAATGAGCACAGAAATTTAACTGCAATTTTCTATATGAAGTAGTAAGGTATGCATTACCATAAACATTTCCTTTCATTTACCCTCGATCAAAACAATATTACCTCTGCACAGTCATCCCTGGGTGAGTGGTTTGCTGATGCATGACAATGTCTCTTAATGTATACACACACACAGACACACATACAAAACATCCTTTTCAACATCATAAACTGATATTTGGCCACTAGCTTTAGTGTTTATCCACTATACATCATTGGACAGAGAATACGCTCTAGGTCTAAAAAAGAAAGCAGGACATCTTCTGATGCCAATAAACTGGAAAACTAGCTGTACAAGAAAAAGGTAAAAAGTAGTCATCAAAACATAAAAAGAAGCCAAATCTAAATCATCCGAAAGAAAATAAAGGATTAACAAAAAAATTGTTTTTGATGTGTATAAATGATGAAAAACATGTTTACCATGTCAATAAATGACAAACCTTGACATGGCACAAAGATAAGTCCACTACTCATTTTTGTGTGCCAACCCAAAAGAATGTACTCTTCAAAGTAGAATAAATAATACCAATACTTCATAAATTTGAAACTTACAATCCACAATAGCAACAGCATTCAAATTACAAATCAGGAAATTCAAGTCATGAGAGCAGTAAGTATATAAGATTAATAGTATTAATAACTGGAAAATAAGGTCCTGCAGAATACATCCCTCAACCAACTTGAGCACCCCTTCCCACCAAATGAAAAATAAATAAATAAATAAATAAATAAAATGTATCCCGATTACAATCAGGTAAAGATAATACTGAAGTGATGGAACTGTTTTCTAACTGATCAGCCGATGAGAAGTATTATTTACCAATTCCGTGATTCTCAAGGGCTTCCATGTGATGCTCCAGATCTCTTCTAGCAAGGATACCCCCATGTACATTAGGATGTAAAGTTTTAACACGACCATCAAGCTGTGCAGGATGGAAATGGAGTGTAAAGAAAAGGAATGAATCCTCATGTTCTTGGACTAACAGTAATATTCTATAAAAAAAAGGTGCAAGAGCAATAACAAACTAGCAACGTCATCTAAAAAATTCTGAAGTGACTTAGTAAGCTTAAATAACGACGATATCGACGATTTCTTCTGTAGAAGTTAACAATAATATCGCTGTGACATTCGAAGTTAACCACTTTTTGTAATACACATCACACATGAGCATGATGGTATGGTCAACCATAATGTCAAGTTTGTTATAAATGCACATAGAGGCACAAACTCACGAGCTAGTGGCATCAAATGTTAATATTATCTTTCAAGGAATCCATGTATACAGAAAATAAACTAAGCCCCTGTTTAAAGGCCATTATTTGGGAAAAACAATGTTTTAAATAGTGATTTTTAGGATAATGTGTGGTTAGAAAGTAGGAAAAAGTTTTGGATTTACATGCATAATATTTTATTGTATGAATGTGTAGTTAAAAATGAATGTGTAGAAAAAAGAGTTTTCAAATAATGATTGTCAAACAGGGGGTTAAGAGAAGAAGAAAAGGACATGTATAAGAAGGAAAGAAAGAAGACGGAGAAACAAAGAAAAACATGTGGATAATGAAGGGAAATTATATATTTTCTCCTGTTTAGTAGTGGAACAGAACTTCAAAAGCAACAGGCAACAAAATTTTACGGAGTTAACAGCACAGGGGGACTGAACCAATGATGAGAGAAATCAATACTGGATAAAGCAGCAGGAGAATTGACTTACCATTTCGGGGAAACTAGTAAGCTCTTCCACTTTGGTCACGGACACTCCAGAAGATTCCAGAGCAGATGCTGTTCCTCCAGTGGAAACAATAGTGAATCTACAAAATAAAAAACAGGTCATAAGGAGGAACACTATCAGATGCCAACTAACAATGGACTGAATTTTCATATAAGATGTGAATATCATGCAAGGTACATTTTTAAAGTACCCAAACAATTGAATTGTGATGCATCACTACATCATTTGACAAACCCAGATTCGTATAATGCACTCATGGATCTCTGAACTCGCACTACTCAAAGAAGGGGGAAAAATCTCAAAAAATTCAAAATTTTCAACTTCAGTGTCCATTTATCACTATTCCCTCCCACTGTCGCACCACAATCCACAGGCATTTCATATGAGAACTATGAACCTTCATCTTGACCCTATCATCTCAAAGTCCTACTCTTTCAAATACAATTAATATAGGACCCACAACTTTTCAACCGCACATTTCATCAACTTTTATCAAAATCTGTTAAAAAACTGATTTTAATCCCAACAAACAGTGGCTAAATATTATAAATGAAGAAGAAGGCAGGGGGATTTTCAGAAATAATACTTCAGTGCATTAAGGGACATCTTAAGTTTGCATATCTAGCATAAAAGTCACATTTAACCTCTTCCACTGTTGTTCTCATAAGGTAATGGGGTAAAATCACTACAATGCACTCTAAATCTCAGTTTTAGAATATTATTACAGGAACCAATAATCCAGGCACAATAAAAGTCCAAACAAAAATTACTAAGATAAAAACTTGTAATATTCTACCCAATTTTGGGCAGTCATTAATGACCAGAATTCTAAACAAACATTTTTAAAAAATCAATCACAAGAAAAGCTTTCTTGTCCCTTTCTCAGTATAACACATAAATTGAGAATGCAAAAGCAAACACATATGGATAAAGTCTCTGAGTGTGATTGATATCTAACCCCAAATCCTGTAGTCCACGTCCAAGCAACGCTAAGTCGTTCTTATCTGACAGTGAAATCAACGCTTGCCTCCTCCCTGACAATACAATACATAGTCGGTATAAACAAGAGGGCGCACGAACACATAATCGAACAAGTGCCAAAAGACAGTACCAGCAACAGAGGACTTGGAATCGAGCTTCGGAGTCGAAAGAGTATCGGCCATGGCTTTAACTCGATAGGAAGTTAACTTCGACGACGCCGCTGACACCTAAACTCACGGAATTCCAAAATATTCAAAGCTAGACAATAAACCATCAGAATTCAAAAAATTAAGCGGAAGAATAAAAATAAGTACCGGTTGATTGAAGGGAGAGAAAGTTCCGGAAATAGAATCGAGAGAAAAAAAAGCGGAGGAGAAGATGTTAGAGTGCGCGGCGTTGGCAAGTGAAGTAACAGCGGAGGCGGCGGAAGTAGTAGCGGTGGGAGCGGCTGCAAAACCCAGCATTGTTTGCCTTAGGCTGCGGTTTTTCGGCTCAAAATGTGTAAGTTTACAAGTAAAAACTGTGCAAGTTTCAGGTAAAAACTCAATTAATCAGTAATTTATTAGCCAGATTTCAATTTGGTCACTCAACTTTAATGTATTCTGAATTACTCATCCATCTTTAAGATATGTTTCATGTTGATCACAAAACTTTAACTTATTCCAATTTAATCTACAAAATTCAAGTTTTGTATAACATTAGTCCATTTTAAAATTATTGTAAAATTGACGTGTCAAAGAACTATATATTTTGTTTTACTAGTCACAGCTAAACGTACGTTGCACGTTATTTTAAAATACTTTATAAACACTGTAAAATAATATTTGAAAATCATTTAATATAAAGAATAGTTAAAAAAAATTTGTTTATGTGAAATGAACTTTTTATACAATTCAATTATTTATTTACGTGTATGATAATAATTAACATTAATTTATATATATCATACTATAATTCAATCAATTAATTCTTCAAGTCCATGCACGTACACTTTCTATATTTTGGGGGCTATTCAATTACTCTAAAAATACTATAATTCAATTATTTTATGTATATGCATGTATACTAATTAACGTTTATTTATGGATATATAAAATATAACATTAAGTCATCAAGTTCGTGTACACATGTTTTAGGAGTTANAAAAAAAAAAAAAAACTCATGAATTATTTTACCTCAAGTTTGAAGACTATGAAGAGAGAAAAAAAAAATTATATTAATAATTGAATATTAAGATTAAAGACGTTTTTTTGGATAATAAGATAATATAATTACAAAATAAATGGTCATCGTAATCATCCTTATTAATTGGATGATCATCAAAATATCAAAAATTTCAACATTGTTGGAATAAGATTCAACTAAATTCTTTCGAACTACCGTCACTTTAATGGACCATTAATTTTCATAATCCGATAAATCTCTTATAGCCATTGATTCAATGATATGGGAGAGCAAAATATTTGATGATTGAAATGAAATAACAACCAATTTGTTATAATAACTTATATAGTTAAGAGATTAATTCATTTATATCTAACACTCATGAGAACAATCAAATACATTCATGAAGATAGAATTTAATTAATTTGAATTAATGAATATAGAAAAAGAATAATTTATATACATTTAGACAAATTGCGTTGTACCATAAATTAAATGAATAATATTGAAATTAAATTTCATGTTGGTTCACTTACACCTCATTTGTTTAAATATGTATACATTATTCTTTTTCTATATTCATTTATTCAAATTAATTAAATTGTTCATGAATCAATTTGATTGTTCTAGTACAATTCAATTATTTATTTCCGTGCATATTTATTAATTAATATTCTATTGCATATATATTGAAAAAAGAAAAGTAAGATACTATTGAAATAATTAAATTGTAGTATAGCTAAAATTATCCAGAAAATGATTCTCACTTCATGGGATATTTAATATAATATATATTAGAGAGAACTTCCCTAAAAACTTTAGATCAGCACAATTTCCGAGTTAAAAAGAGTAGCAGTCCCCATTTTTGAAAATTGCTAAAAATCAAAAAAAAAATTTGAGAATTTTGATAAAAATTGATGAAATATATTGTTAAAATTAATTATTGACTTTGACTTGAAATTTTAATTGGATTTTAATTTTAACCAAATATGTGCTTAATTCATTTTTAAAATAAAGTTTGTGAAAAATATTTTTCTTTAAGAACA
>CAIGRB010001832.1:0-44609 GCA_903798255.1 Fraxinus quadrangulata | reverse complement strand
TTCTTCAAAATATGCCAACCTCAATGGTAAAATCTCTACACGTAGCCTTTCTCAAGCATTATGTTAAAATAAGACATCCAAGTTCAACTGAACCAACTTATGGTGACCCAAATGACACAGCACTAATCATGATATGATATTGGAATAGATTTGTGAGAGAAAAGGGATTAATGGCTAATCCTACAGGTATGCAAGTCGACACAGGAATGCCTTCCCTGTACACAGCTTCATAATTCTCACCCCCCAAATGATGAATCTCCTACATTCTGCCAGTCCGTTTAGCATCAAGAAGACAACCTGCAATTCGGCCTCCACCTTCGAATGGAGACCGGAGACCCCCCCAAACAGCAAGAACAGCAAAAAAAAAATCATCCCCCATACATAACCTGTAACTCCACCTCCACCACCATCTACCCTTCCCCCTATGAATTCAACCTTCAATTCCGCCGTCACCACCATCTAAGCTATCCCCTGCAAAATCACGGCCCCAACAATTATCCAACCCGCCTCAATTTTTACACCAAACAAATAAAAAAACTGAGGCGAAATCGGACCCAACAACTAATCAATGGAATAGCAAGGAAAAAACAACAAAGATTATCAGAAGCAAATAATCGAAACCTTGATTTGAAGATGCGAAACCTAGATTCCTACAGCCCGTCGAGCAGCCTTTGATTCAGCAAAACCAGCTCACAACCTTGATGTGAAGATCCCGTAGATTTCAGTTTCGATTGGCAACCGATCTGTTGTCATCAATGGATTGTGGGTTGTGAGAGAAACCCGTCGACGCAGGAGAAGAAAGAGAGAGTTTGCCGTGATTTTTGATTTAGGATTCTGGGTTACCCGAAGTGTGTTTCGCGTGTTTTGGGCGGTTTTGTGTTAAATTCTCCAAAACGATGTTTCAGATGTTTTCTATTTTTAGTACAATTTTTTTTTTCATTTTCAAAAACGAGTTTTTGAAAATAAGATAGATTCGATTGGCAACACGATCTGTTTTCATCAATGGATTGTGGGTTGTGAGAGAAAACCGTCGACGCAGGAGAAGAAAGAGAGAGTTTCCCGTGATTTTCGATTTTGGATTCTGGGTTATGTCGTGTGTGTTTCGTGTGTTTTGGGCAACAGTGATGTTTTGTGTTAAATTCTCCAAAATGATGTTTCAGTTGTTTTCTATTTTCAGTACAATTTTTTTTCCCATTTTCAAAAACGAGTTTTTGAAAATAAGATAGAGAACGCATTTTCGCTGTTTTGAAAAATTAAAAACAGAAAACGACAAAGAGAACATGGCCTAATATTTTATAAAGTGAGTTCCAAAATTTTAGAAACCTAATATTTACCTCCAACAAAAAACTTGGTTTAATCATCGGAAACACGTCATAACTAAAAAAAATAAAAAATAAAAATCAATGTGTTTCACGAGTGATGTACATGATACATGAAAATGGAAATATATTACAAACTAACATTGTAGAAACCTAATATTTTATAAAGTGAGTTCCAAAATTTTAGAAACCTAATATTTTCCTCCAACAAAAAACTTGGTTTAATTATCGGAAACACGTTGTAACTAATATCCATCACAAGATTAATAATAATAATAATAAAGTATTATCGATCTATTTTACCATTACAATGGGTGAGAGACTATAAAATTAAAAAAATGACTTCGGTCTTATTAATAGGGGTGTTCTTAACTGGGATTTTAATGCATTTTAAAATATTATAACTTCGGATGAATTTTGTGAATTTGTATATATTTCAACAAAATTCATAAGAATCTCATTAAAATTGTGAAATTTCAAAAGAGTTGGTTATTTGTATTTTTAGGCTTGAAATCTAATCAAATATTTTGAAATCCTTTTATTAATGAAATTCTTATAAATTCACGAGTTATTAACAATACCTAAATTTTAATGAGTTTCATTAAAATTCATTAAGTTCCTCCTTGATGGCCATTATAAAGAAAAATTGGAAAAATGTGTTTTGAATAGTGATTTTTTAAAGAACGTGTAGTTAAAATGTAGAAAAAAAATTGACTTTACGTACAAAATATTTTATTGTGTGAATGTGCTGATTGAAATGAGAATGAAAGATAAAAAATTTTGAAATAAAGAGAGTTAAACCGGGGCTAAATCTCAATTGGGGACACATAGAATTTTTAAAAATTATTGGAATATCAATTAGAGATACTTCAATTTGCAAGGGCTTTTAAAATTCATTAAAGTTTCTGTTGAGAGCGCTCATAAATTAAAAAGATTGAACCCCAATATTGAGGGTCCCCCACCGTCCCGCCCCTAGAGCATTGTGGAGGGATAGCGCTCCTAAATTAAATCATTGATATTCTTGGTCAAGGACCAAAACAGTTGGACCAAAAGAGTGAAGGCTTTCAAATTAGTGGGATAAATGCGTGTTGTGAAACACATGTTGATTGACATACTATGTTCCTGTTTGGTGCATATTTTACGACCAAGAATGCATTTTTATTTTTGATGTGATGGAGAATATGTGGTTAAAAAAGAATAAAAAATTATTGATGTGATGAAAAATATTATTTTATTGAAAAATGTGTGATTGAAAATAAGCAGAAGGATGAGAATGGAAAAAATAATGTAGCTCGTATGTACAATCTTTGTCGACAATATTAGTTGATAACTACACTCTTGACACCATCACATTCATTAATTTTAAAAATTGTTAAAAATTATTTCTTACATCAATGATTCGAATTTTGACAATACATAAAACTAAGGTTGTCAATCACATTTGTTCAACTAACTTTATTGAAACTTGATTTTTACGAACCATAGTACAGCATGCATGTGATATGGACTGTCCTATTTTCAAAGTTCGTTTTCAATATTTGTTTCTTGTCGCACGTTTCAATAGTTCATAACTAACATTGTTCGTTCTTACCGTTGATTTATGACTGTGTATTTGAAAAGACATTAGTTGCACTACAATTTAGCCCAATAAAATTTTACAATAGAAAGAAAAAACGGAGATTCTATTCCCATCCCATATTACAAAAAATTACGTGGGATTTTTTTCTTTATTTTTGTAATATTTTGTTGGGCTAAATTGTAGTACAAAAATAAAAGGTTTGGGAGTAGCACTTTTTGAAAAGATTTGGTACCTTGCTGCAGTTTTTTCTTAATACCTTTTTTTTAAAGGGCAATTCTATCCTTGGAAATCATATTAACAAAATTTTCGATAAAAATCTTTAGTAGGGACAATATTTTAATAAATATTTTTTCTTGAATTCATATTTTTTTCTCCATTATAAATAGGCTTTAGTCCCATTAGTAACAATAACATTAAATCGATTCTCTCCTACGAGCATGGATATGCTTTCCATTTCCTTAATCTTTTTATTCTCTCTAGCTATTGTCATCTCTTATTATACTATAGTTAATGGCAAAAGATGTTACAAAACAAGAGCTCCAGAACCACCCGGAGCACTGCCCTTCATAGGTCATCTCCATCATCTAGGGGGCAAAACACCGGTGGCGCGAATATTGGGAGCAATAGCTGATAAACACGGCCCCATTTTCTCACTCCGGGTGGGCAGCCACTCCGCGGTGGTGGTGAGCGGTTGGGAGATGATAAAGGACTGCTTCTCCACCAATGATCAAACTTTCGCAAGCCGGCCGAGCATGGCGCTGACCAAGTACATGGGGTACAACGGTGCAGTTTTTGCACTAGCACCTTATGGAACTTATTGGCGTTATCTTAGGAAAATGGTCACTGTAGAACTTCTAAGTAGCCAACGACTTGAGAAGTTTAGTCATATCCGAGTGTCTGAACTAAATCACTCTATAAAAGATTTGTATTTACGATGTTATCTTAGGAAAATGGTCACTGTAGAACTGCTAAGTAGCCAACGACTTGAGAAGTTTAGTCATATCCGAGTGTCTGAACTAAATCACTCCATAAAAGATTTGTATTTACGATGTGAAAAGAACGGTGAGTTTTCCAAGATAACTCTAAGCAAATGGTTCGAGGACTTAACATTCAACATAACCATGAGAATGCTAGTTGGAAAGCGATTTTCGAATAGCAAGAATGGTGGTGAAGAATGGCTATTCAAAGAAGCTATAAAGAAAGAATTGTACCTTAGTGGCGTTTTTGTTGTGTCTGATGCAATTCCGTCGCTTGAATGGATGGATATTGGAGGGTATTTGAAAGCTATGAAAACGACAGCCAAATACATCGACGAAGTGCTCGAGAATTGGTTGAAAGAACATGTGCAAAACAGGAAGGAATGCAACAAAGACGGCGAATCTGATTTCATGGATGTAATCCTATCCACTTTCCCCGAGACTGATATGGAATCGGGTTGCAACCGTGACACTGTCATCAAGGCAACGATACTAGTAAGCACTTCTTTTTTTATTAGACAGTCGTTCAGTATTTATTATCGAGTTGCCTCACTATTCTTACGTTAATAAATATGTTGAACTTTGTTCAGATTCTTACTTTGACTGGCACAGAAAGCATAGCCGAGACGCTAATATGGGCACTGTCTTTGTTACTAAACAACCCACAAGCTATAGAAATTGCCCAGAAGGAATTGGATATCCATGTAGGAAGACACAGATTAGTTGAAGAAACAGATATCAAGAAGTTAAATTATTTACAGGCTATTGTGAAGGAAACCCTACGTTTGTACCCACCAGGTCCACTTTCTGGGCCTCGTGAGGCCATGGAAGACTGTTATGTTGGCAACTATTATGTCCCGAAGGGTACTCGACTGATTGTTAACTACACCTTCGATGTATCCCTAGGTTGGGTGTGGTCTAATCCCAATGAGTTTCGACCCGAAAGATTTCTTGAGGAACATAGCAACGTGAGTTTTTGGGGACAGAATTTTGAGTACATTCCATTTAGTTCAGGTCGAAGAATGTGCCCAGCAGTGAACTTCGGTACGCAAGTAGTTCATTTTGCGCTTGCTCGTTTGCTTCAAGGATTTTGTGTATCGGCCCCAATGAATATGCCTGTAGACATGTGTGAAGGTCCAGGCATAGCTTTGCCCAAGGTGAAACCTCTCGATGTTCTTCTCACCCCTCGACTTCCTGCAGGGCTCTATGAAAGTATCTAGATCGTGTATTTACTTTCGAGTTACTAGTACGATACATTGTAATTACGCATCTTTAATGTATTGACTATGCTATTATCAATAAAATCACAAATAAATAGAATTTATGCTATAGGTACATAACTCATAACATTATGTTAATGGACACCATTATGCATAGTGATAAGTGTAGTTTTTATATTTATTCGAGGCTCTAAATCATGATATTTTTATTGTCTTTTGAATAAAATCTGCCTAATTTATGTTAAATTGTCGTTTGTAGGTAAAACTTTATATTTAAAGAAAAATTGCAAAAGAGAATGTAAAATAACGAGAAAGTGACAAAATCCAAAGTGCGAGAATTAAATTAGCATGAGTTGCACAAATAAATTTATTTTAAGGATGAACTTGTAGTACACAAAAGAATTGAGGACTTGAAAAGAATAATTAATTTAATTTGGTATTGGACGTTAATTGGGCCTCGAATTGGATTTCTAAATGGACCAAATCAGTGGTGGCTTATATATATATACACACTGGACGAAAGTTTAGAGGAGAACCGCTAGTCAGAAGACAAAAAAAGAGTCGCGCTCCTTGTCTTGGCTCAATGACCGGGACAAGGACAGCGAGGGCACTAGGGCGCCGCTGTCCTTGTAGTTGGTGCCCCCACTGTCTTTGTCCCGATCATTGAGCCGGGACAAGGGGCTTTCCCCAAAAAATAGAGAAGGTAGCCGATTGAAAAAGAAAGAAAACAAAAAGAGGGGAGGAAGAAGTCAAGAATTGCGGCTGATGGAGAAGAAAATGATGCTGAAATTATATACATATTCACGTACAACAAAGGTGGCTGCAATTCTGGGAAACAGAGAGAGAGTTTTTGGGCAAATCATATATCTTTAACAATATAAAAGAACGAGTTTTCCGTCTGGATACATGTCGCAATTACCTATCGTCAATCATTACGGCATCGTTTCAGATTTTCCCATTTCTTTTCATTTCATTCCCCCAAACTCTCAATTTTCGTTCTCAAAATTTGGCAATGAAACCGTCAAACTGAAACAGCCGTCAAACCGAAGCAGGCTCTCGAAATCCGTGAGCTTCCCTTTCGCTTCTCAACTGTTGAGAAATCGCATGAAAAATAGCAGTGCCGAAGTAGAACAATAAAGTATCAGAGATCTCAGCCACTGGAGATGATATTCAAAATTTCAGATTTTTGAGCTTTCAGTATATTTTTACATATTGATTTACAAATTTAATATTGTGATTTTTGAATTGTAAATAATGAAATTAATGATGAATTTTCAAGTAGTTGTTGGGAATTCTGTGAATTTGAATGAGAATTGATTGTATGTAAACCATGAGTTTTGGGTTGGTTTGACTAAAAAAAAAAGGTCGTGTTCGCCTCGTGTCCGGACACGTCCATTCAGAACAAAGTTTTTATTTTTTTTTACACAGTGCATTTGCTTGTTAGTTGTTTTTTCTGGTGATCTTGGGATGCTTTTTAGGTGTATATATAGCTCTATATTCCTTTTTTTTTTTTTTGCAAGATTCCAGAGCTCAATTTGCATTGGCTTGTTGAACTTCGTTGGTTAAGTATTCATTGCTATTTTTTTTTGTTGGATTTGTATATTGAGCGTCAATATATATTAAATGTTTCTTGAATAGACTTTTGGTTTCTATAGGTAGTGATTGATTAATATCAGTTTATGTTTTGTGGTTTCAATTTACTGAGGCGGGATTTAGTCCTTTTTGTGGATTATTCTTCCTCTTTTGATTTACATAGGATGGCTTTGGCCTAATTTCATCGCTTATTTTGTACATATATATATGAAATGCTTGCTTTACACACTTTTGATTTCAATATATGGTAATTGATTATGAGTTTATCTTTTATACTTTCAATTTACTGGGGTGGGATTTAATCTGATTTCGCGAGTTTTTTTCATTTTTCGATTTACAGAGACGGGCTTTTATTTGATTGAATAGGAAGTAATTTTGTGTTTGTGCCATTGTAGCTGTTATAGATTATCCCTACAATTGATTTTATGATTAAAATGATGACATCTTAATTTATATAAGGGCTTTTTGCAGATTGAATCTTTGTCGCTCACTTTTCATGGCCATGATCTCATTGTTCATTCTGAACTAGAACTTAATTACGGCAAGTGTGTTTTGACTTCACAACTCCAGGATGTTGTGTTGTATTATGTCTTTAAATCTCCATAGTCTATTTTTGATACTCCTTATTTTCAGACAACATGGTTTACTAAGGTTAAATGGATGTGGGAAGTCTACTTTTCTTTCTGCAATTGGGTGCCGAGAACTTCCCATTCCATAGAACATGGATATTTTCCATCTTACTCGGGAGATCGAAGCTTCTGACATGTCTTCTCTTGAGGCTGTCTAAGTTGTGATGAAGAAAGATTGAAATTGGAGAAAGAAGCTGAAGCCTTGGCTGGACAGGTATGACTTATGAGTTTAAATTTTTGCTTTGAGTACAAATTTTGATATTTTTGGACAGGTATGATTTATGAGTTATTTTTCGATATTTTTCGTTAAGAGTTTAATTTTTTGTTTTTAGTTATGTAAAAATGAAAATTTGATTAGTTAGGATTATAGTGGTGTAAAAAAAAAACCATCGTGTCTCCATGGGGCACAGAGGATTTCTCCTTGCCGCACAGAGACTTTCACGTCTCCGTGTGTCATGGAGGTTTTCTCTGTGCTCCGTGTGCACACGGAGACCTGGTGTCTCCATTTTTTTTCCTTCTTAATACGATGCTAACAATAACATTTTTCACAACATTTCAACTAATATTTTAAGATACATATTTTTTTATTAGCCTTTGACATAAATATTTTTTTATTTGCCTAAAATTGTTAAGCAACCCACGACAAACGAGCGAATGCGAAACTTAATGAAAATTTTAGTATGTCCCTGTCGAAAAGTTTCTGATTTTATTCAGAAGTTAGAAAAGTAAGAAACTTTTTTGTGATAGACATGAGAGGACGAGAAAGATAAGAAACTCTTTATTTAATTATTTATTTTAGTTGATATTTGATCATTTTGAATTCCATAACTGATGCTTGTTTTATTATAGAACGTATTACAAGTTCAAGAAACTTAGTTTAGTGTTACTTTATTCAAACTATCAATGAAAATTTCTATTCTGCAAATTTTCGTGCTGGAATTAAGGTCCTCTACTGCTTTTATAAAGGACAAATGTCTTCCTAGGCAGTTATGTTGATTTTAGCTTCATCTCAGTGTTATATGTATAATATGTGCAGGTTTGTGCTATAGAAGCTCCTGGGTTTAGTATCCAAATGCTTCAACCTTTCTCAATCTACCTAGATTTGGTAAATTCTTGAACAACCCCTATATCTATTTCAGTAATTTATGACATCTTTATTTTTTAATTTTCATTAACTTGCTTGTGATATTTGAAATCTAAGTTGTGATTTGTATGCCTACTCAAACACAAATGAACAATGAACTACAATGAAGGAGACATAACGTCTTACCTCAAAAAGTAGAAAAAGGCAAGGCAAGCTAGGTTGAAATTCATTATCTCTTTAGTAGGACATCAACATCTAATTATCTATGCCTTCTCCTTTTAAAAAAATAGAGATAGACCTTCAAATGCAAAGTGAAAAAGAGTAGCAAATTTATTGGAGTTACTGTTATTATTATTATTTTTTTTTTTGTCCTTGTACTTGAGACGATACCAGTAGTTAATTGACTAGAAATTTTGTTTTCACTAATATTTTCTGTTGGGCAATTATATGAGGTGTAATTAGTCTAGTTTTGTTGTTCATTCATCTAATTTTTTTCTTTCATTTTTATATATGTGAATTTCTTGTTTCTTGTTTCATCTACATCAAAATAGACCTTTTGAGTTCGATAATGATTGTTAAGAGAGAGTGAAACTTGTGATTTTGGGGATTTTTGTTTGATTATGGATTTTATTTATTTTGAAATTTGAAGGTTAATTGAGCTGCATTTTGTTAATATTGAAAGTTAATTAGTGGAAACTTTGAGGTCCAAATTGGTACTATTGGATAGAGGACTGGATGAGAAGAACAAATGTGATTCTTGTACCAGTGAAGGAAGAAAGAACGACTTTCAAATGGTAAGTTATTGCGTCATGGTTTTCAATTTGTTGCCTTATTGCATTTGCTAGCATCACATCTGATGTTTACTCTTGTTACAGAACAAAATTCATCTTCAAGTTCCAGGCGTGTCTCGAGACCAAAAGAATGTTGATTAATAGGTAATTATTTTTATTCTTTCATTAAGCTTCTATAATTGTGTAAAATGACCAAAAATCATTATACGCTATTAAGTAGCCAACTACACTATGACACGTGCATTGCAAGTGTGTCTCACTAGTATACACACATTGGGCAGTGATTTGGAGAAACTGGTGCTAAATCTGTCATATAGTATATTATATATACACACACAAACTTGGCAGCAAAGTGGAAGAGAGGTTAAAATTAATATATACACACACGCAACAAACGAAAATTGGCAGGCAACACGCAATTCGGGTTTCATTTACGTTTCATCAATTTTTGGTGATGTCTTTCCATTGTTGCGTGTTTAAATTCAATATTATGAGTGGCTAAATATTTTTTATTGTTAGCATTTATAATGTAATTTAAGTTTTTATTATATATTTAATTTCAAGATTTTCATACCATAACACTTATTAATTAATTATTGTGTGTTTAATATTTTAATTGTCTGTGTAACAATTAATTGATTTATGGATAATATTGAGACCGAGAGGTAATATATAATTCTAACTCGTGCAATAATTAACATAGACATTATAAGAGATCGAAATATAACTATAGACTATGCGATCTTTTTTGTATTCCTATAAATTAATGCGTTCATATGTGTGTGAATTTACATAGAGATATAGTAAGTTCGGGCATATTAATATGATTAGTATTGCTTGAGAGAGATTACTAAATACACCAGGTTAATTCGATCGTTGACATGTATGAAAAATGGTTGAATAAATTGGAACTAAATGTATGATAAATAACCTAAGTGAAATTCGAAATACTGACTACCTCGTCACATAATTTTATTTGCAATTTTAATTTGAATTCGTTATTTTATTAAATAGTTCGTTATTTTATTTATTAGAATCTCGAATAGAAAAAAAAATTTGATTTGATTATTAGTTACTATTTTAATTTTAATTGAAATTAGGTTAGTTTAAAACTTTATAGCAGATAATAGTCTCTGTGAGATGATATTCAGAAGATAATAGTCTCTGTGAGATGATATTCAGACTTAAAAAATTTCACTTTATTACTTGTCACGATCTGTACACTTGCGAAATTTCACGAATAAGTTTTTGGCACCGTTGCCGTGGACTAGTTTATTTGCTTTAAATTTTTAATTAATTCTAGTTTTGATTTAGATTTTTTTTCTTTGTTTTTTTTTTTTTAAGTTTAGGGTTGTGTGTTTATATTTTCATTTTCGTTGCAAGTTTCCTTGCATGCGAAGTTCAAGAGTAGGTAATCTAATACCCTTTGATCCAAAAATTGAACGCATTTTTAACCATAAAATTAGGCAACAACGAGAGAACATCATGGCAGAACAAAATAGAGAAGTGCAACCGGCGCATGTTGAACAAACAGTCGAGATTGATGAAGATGATTTGTCACCTGGATAATTTATCACACCACTTGTTGCACCAAATGAATCAAGCATTTTTTATCTTCCATTTGGACAACCAAACTTTCAACTAAGGACATACATCATTTTATTGTTCCAAAATGGACTATCATTCTATGAGAAATCTCATGAGAATCCACACAATCACATCTCACGCTTTTTGGACATTTACCAAAACTACAATTTTCATGGAGTATCTGATGAAGCGATCAAAATGAGACTCTTCTCGCATATACTCAGAGATGGAGCCAGAGAATGGTTGGATGCCCTACCCGCTGGAAGCATTAGGACCTGTAATGATCTCGAACAAAAATTAGTCACAAAATACTTTCCACTGTCGAAAGTAACTAAAATAAGACACGAGATATCCACTTTTCAACAGGACGAATTAGAGAGTTTTCACGAAGCATGGGAAAGGTTTAAGGACTTGTTCAGGAAGTGTCCTAACCACGATATTAAGAAAAATTTGCAAGTTCAGTACTTCTACATTGGATTAAACCCAGCATGATGTATATCGGTGGATGCAGCTTCAAATGGATCTTCACATTAAAGTCACCCAATAAAGTTGAGAAATTATATGAGGCGATGGCAGCTAACAATGCCTTATGGCATTCCGAAAGATCTATACATAAGAAGCACACATGTCTACATGAGGTGGATGCTTTCTCGACATTATTAGCACATATGTTAGCTTTGGAGAAAAAAGTTATAGATCAGCAAAGGCAGTGTAAACAAAATATTTGGTTTGTGGTATATGCGATGAAGCTCACAATAGTGGGGGAGTGCCATATGTCATCTCAAGAGATGGAGGAAGTTAACTATGCACAAAATTATCAACGTCAACAAAACAACATATTCAGCAATACATACAACCCCGAATGTGATACCAACAAGAGGAAGTTGAAGGAAGTTATCACTAACAACAGGAAGTTGGAGGATTATGAGACCGTGATACTAATTTAAGAGTGCAGTGCACTTCTACATAATAAATTACCCACTAAGCCCAAGGATCCAGGGAATTTTATCATGCCTTGTACAATAGGAGATGAATATTTTGAGCATACTTTATGCGATCTTGGATGAAGTATAAACTTAATGTCATTATCTTTGTACAAGAAACTAGGAATTGAAGAAGCCAAAGCAACCACAATATCATTGCGACAAGCTGACCGCTCCATAAAGCATTAATGGGGGATTATTGAAGATGTCTTGGTAAATGTTGACAAATTCATCTACCCCGCAAATTTCATTGTACTAGATATGGAAAAAGACTGTGATATTCCAATCATTTTGGGCAGGCTATTCCTTGCTAGGGGAAAAACTTTGATTGATATACACAAAGGGCAATTAATTTTGAGACTCGAGGATGAGCAAGTCACTTTCAACATTTTCAAATCAATGAAGTATCCATCTGAGTCCAACTTTTGTTTCTAGATTGATATTATAGATAACTTGGTAGTAAACTCAGTTGCACATGAACATCTTACGAAACCATTAGAAGCATGCCTAGCTCATTCTGGATCCAAAATAGTAGAGAATCCTGAAATTGAGGAGTACATCAATTATTTGGAATCATCGCCACCTATTACATTCCAAAGGAGGCACCAACTTGAAGAACTTGATAAAGGCCCAACTAAACCATTGTCATCTATTCATCGTCCACCAATTCTTGAGCTGAAACCTCTACTAGTGCATTTGAAGTATGCCTACCTAGGGTAAGCTTCTACATTACCAGTCATCATTGCAAGCTCCATAACAGAGCACGAGGAAAAGAAATTACTTGGGGTGCTCAGAAAACACAAAACTACAATTGGATGGTCCATCACTAACATAAAGGGTATCAGTCCATCATTATGCATGCACAAGATTCTTATGGAAGATGATTTCAAACCATCGGTTGAGCATCAAAGGAGATTGAATCCCAATATGAAAGAAGTAGTTCGGGCTGAAGTACTTAAACTTTTGGATACAGGTATTATATATCCTATTTCTGATAGTAAGTGGGTGAGTCTAGTGCAAGTATTACCAAAGAAATGGGGCATCACAGTAGTGAAAATGAAAACAACAAACTCATACCTACCCGAACAGTAACAGGATTGAGGGTCTGTATTGATTATCGAAAGTTAAACACTGCCATGAGAAAAGATCACTTTTCTCTACCATTCATCGCCCAGATGCTGGAAAGACTAGTAGGACATTCTCATTATTGCTTTCTGGATGGATACTCGGGATACAACCAAATCCCAATTGCTCCTAAAGATCAAGAGAAAACATCATTTACATGTCTATATGGAACATTTGCTTTTAGAAGGATGCCATTTGTTTTATGTAATGCACATGCCACATTTCAGAGATGTATAATGACAATATTCTCAGACATGATTGAAAATTTTATTGAGGTATTTATGGATGATTTCTCAGTATTTGGGTTTTCATTTGATACATGTCTCAAGAATTTAGCATTAGTTCTTCAAATGTGTGAAGAAAGCAATCTTGTGTTGAATTGGGAGAAGTGTCACTTCATGATTCAGGAGGGTATTGTATTGGGTCATCGAGTATCAAGTAAAGGAATTAAGGTTGACAAAGCAAAAATTCAGGTAATTGAAAAATTACCTCCACTTACTTCAGTAAAGAGAATCAAAAGTTTCTTAGGTTACGTGGGATTTTACATAAGGTTTATCAAGGATTTCTCAAAGATTACTAAACCATTATGTAATCTGCTTGAGAAAGATGTCAAATTTCAGTTTACTGAGGAGTGTTTGACAGCATTTAATGCACTTAAGGAAAAGTTGGTAACTACAGCTATCATTGTAGCATCATATTGGGATTTACCTTTCGAACCTATGTGTGATGCAAGTGATTTTACAGTTGGAACAGTACTAGGTCAGAGAATAAATAAGATACTTCACGTGACTATGCCAGTCGAACTTAACGATGCTCAAATCAACTATGCTAGTATTGAAAAAGAGTTGCGGCAGTAGTGTTTGCATTTGACAAATTTTGATCATATCTTATTGGGTAGAAAGTCACAGTTTACACTGATCATGCAGCCCTTAGACATTTACTAGCCAAGAAAGACGCTAAGTCTAGACTTATCAGATAGGTATTACTTTTACAAGAGTTTGACTTGGAAATTTGGGATAATAAGGGAATAGAAAATGTAGTTGCAGATCACCTATCTAGATTAGAGAAGATCACACCAGCTGGGGATGATCAAATCAATGAATTCTTTCTAGATGAACATTTGTTCGCTCTACTTGAGGTCACATGGTATGCAGATATAGTCAACTACCTCGCTAGCAACATTTTACCTCCTGACACCACCCACCAACAGATGAAGAAATTCTTTTCAGATTTGAAATATTACTTTTGGGAAGATCCACATCTATATAGGCGTGGTCCGAATCAAATCATTAGACGATGTGTACTTGAAGCAGAAATTGTTGAAATCTTAAGCCAATGTCACCCGTCACCATATGGAAGGCATTTTGGAGGAACGAATACAGCTGCTAAGGTATTCCAGTCTGGTTTCTATTGGCCAACTCTTTTAAAAGATGCACATAGCATAGTTAAGGCATATGATCGGTGTCAAAGAACTGACAACATCTCTAGGAGAAATGAAATGCATCTGAACTCCATACTTGAAGTAGAGCTCATTGATGATTGGGGTATAGATTTCATGGGTCCATTATTGTCCTCTTATTCATGTCAGTACATTTTAGTAGCTGTAGATTATGTCTCAAAGTGGGTTGAAGCAATTGCTACACCAACCAATGATTCTCAGGTAGCCATAATTTTTTTGAAGAAAGATATTTTTAGTCGATTTGGAACACCGAGGGCATTCATTAGTGATGATAGCAAACACTTTTGCAATAGGATGTTGGACTCTATTTTATCAAAATATGGAGTGGAGCATCGTATTGCTACAGCATCACCCACAAACAAATGGTCAAGTGGAAATCTCCAACCGAGAGATCAAACGAATATTAGAAACGACAGTTAATGCATCAAGAAAAGATTGGACAAAGAAGTTAGATGACGCTCTCTGAACATACAGAACAAAGTTTAAAACACCTATTAGAATGTCCCCATATCGATGGTGTATGGAAAAGCTTTTCACTTACATGTTGAGTTGGATCATAAAGCATACTGGGTACTGAAGAAACTAAATTTTGATATGCAACAAGTTTGAGGAAGAAGACTTCTACAGCTCAATGAGATGGATGAGTTCAGGAATGATGCTTTTGAAAATTCTCGTATCTACAATGAACGAACAAAGCAATGGTATGAGAAATTCATTCAAGGAAAAGAATCTCGAGTGGGAGAGAAAGTGTTATTCTATAATTCTCGACTAAGGCTCTTTCCTGGAAAATTAAAATCTCAATGGGCTGGATCTTTTACGGTGGTTAAAGTATACCCTTATGACACAATTGATCTACAACATCTAGAAAAGGGAAATTTCAAAGTTAATGGTCAAAGGTTGAAGCGATATTTGGAAGGAGAATTTTCGAAAGAATAATCCTCCATCCTATTAGATGAACCAGAATAATTATCACTGCAGTCAAGCTAATGACGTTAAAGAAACACTTTTTGGGAGGCAACTCAAACGTGTTTCCTTTTATATTTATTTTGTTTTGCATTTTAGGATAGTTTAATTTATTTTAAGTTTATTTAGTATTCATCATCCATACCACATTTCCTCTTAGGTCTTCATTATATCGGTTTATTAGATGTTAGAGTTAAGTAACACTTGTTCCAATTCTTTGATTTTCATGCTTTATTTGATTTTTCAAGAACATGACGTCGCGAAACATTTAAACCAATTTTGGCCAAGGAGCTAACGAAAGTAATAGTAAAGCTAGCTGTTGAATTACACGTCATAACATGTGAGTCTTTTCTTCATTTTTTTCTCAATACTTTTATATACGAATTTAAGATTTAAGACATTGAGGACAATGTCTATTTTACGTTTGTGGTGGAAAACATGAGTTTTCATTTTTTTATGTCTTTTTGTGTGCTTTAATTTGAAAAAAAAAATTCAAAAAAATTCAAAATTTTCAAAAATATTTCCTTTTTGTGCGCTTATATGAGTTAGTTGGCCGACTGACAATGATAAATATATTAAATCATAAATTGAACTATAAGTTGTGAATAAGTTGCATGCTTAAATTAATTTTTACTTTTTCATGTGAAATTTGATATATATTGAGCACATGAATTAAGGTAAGCATTGTATATGAATGAGTTGAATTCATAATTGGATATGTTGAAATAGTAGCATAGATGTTAAACCAAAAACCAAAAATTTTATATTCTTGGACCAATGTAGAATAGTTTGGGGGATTTCACTGTTGTGAGAAGATATTGAGATAATGAAGATTCCACGTGTGAAAAAAAAATTTGTATGGATTACCTAAGGTCAATAAGATGAAATTGAGTGAAAATCTCAAGTTAGAAATTTGTTTTTTTAAATTAATGTTTAATGAGGGATATTGTACTAATAAAGACATAAAAAAATTATTATTTTATTTGAAAATTTCTTTTTGTAGCCTTTCTGACTCGAACAATTAAGCTTGCAAGGATCTTCTTAAAAATAATGATTAATTTAATTTGATATTGAAAGTTTAATGGACGTCGACCTAAATTTTTAAATGGATCAAATTATTACTGGATTAGGTTAGAGAGAGAGAGAGAGAGAGAGAGAGGGGGGAGGAAGAAGTAAAGAATTGCGGCTGGTGGAGAAGAAAAGGAGGCTGAAATTATATACATATTCACGTCCCAAAAAGGTGGCTGCAAATCTGGGAAAGAGAGTTTTTGGGCAAATCATATATGTACACACATTGGGCAGTGACTTGGAGGAACTGGTGCTAAATTTGTCATATATTATATTATATATACACACAAACTTGGCAGCAAAGTGGAAGAGATGTTGAAATTAATATATACACACACGCAACAAACGGAAATTGGCAGGCAACACGCAATTTGGGTTTCATTTACGTTTTATCAATTTTTGATGATATCTTTCTATTTTTGTGTATTTAAATTCAATATTATGATTGGCTAAATATTTTTATTATTAGAATTTATGATGTAGTTTAAGTTTTTATTATATGTTTAATTCCAAGATTTCATGTTATTTAATATTTGTTAATTAATTATTGTGTGTTTAATTCTTTAATTGTCCATGCAACAATTAATTGATTTATAGATAATACTGAAATCGAGAGATGGTGTATAACTCTAACTCGTGCAATAATTAACATAGACACTATAAGAGATCGAAAGATAATTATAGACTATGCGATCTTTTTTGAATTCGTATAGATTAATGTATTCATATGTGTGTAAATTTACATAGAGATATAGTAAGTTTGGACATATGAATAGGATTAATGTTGATTGAGAGAGATCATTAAATACACTATATTAATTCGATCGTTGACGTGTATGAAAAATTGTTGAATAAATTGGAACTAAATGTATGATAAATAACCTAAATGAAATTGAAAATCCTACCTAACTCATCACATAATTTTATTTGCAATTTTAATTTGAATTCGTTATTTTATTAAATAATTTGTTATTTTATTTATTAGAATTTTGAATAAAAAACAAAATTTGATTTGATTATTAGTTACTATTTTAATTTAAGTTAAAACCAAGTTGGTTTAAAACTTTATAGCAAATAATGATATTCAGACTTAAAAAATTTCACTTCATTATTTATCACGATCCGTACACTTACGAAATTTCACGAACACATAGCATTTCCCAATAAATAATATTCTATGTGTAGCATCGTGCTTTAAAAGTTAAAACATATCAAAATCCATTACAGTTCCTGAAATGCAAATAACTTCTATACATTATTCTCTCGTCCACGCTAAAAGGACTATACTGTACATCTCTCTATTTGCAAGGAGCAAATCCTCGAGTCGAAAGAAGAAAACCAATATATACAAACGCGCTTAATGAGCTGGCAAGCCTTGAACTTTTGTTCTGGCCTATTCAGTTTTCCTCGAGCTTATATACAGCATTCACGCATTCTTCTGCGTCCCATAAGAATGAACCAAAAGCAACGGCCTCCAGCACAAATCTCTTGAGACTTGCATAAGACGTGGAAATTAACTCATCGGTTTCGAGCAAACCTGTATTCTCATCTCCAAAGAGAGCAAAACTATGTCTCCCAATCAGATTCACAGCCTCCTTAGACTTTGGTTTCGCGCACATCTGCAGTGTTTCCGGGTCGAATCCCATCACATAACACATCAATTTCTCGTGTTGCTTGCCTAGACTACATGACACTTGACCAATAGATGTAGACCTTGGGCTGCTAATGCAACCAAATGCAACGTACTTCGATCCTAAAGACAACATCTCCGAGAGTGGAAACTGGCAATAAGCATCGGTACCAAAATTTGGGTTTGTCAGATCTAGACCCCGTTCCAGATGGTACCTCAACGAGGCGGACTTTAAGAAGTATCCATAAAAGATGGAAGCAGCATACAGTCTGCAGAGATGAAGCCTCGGGATCTCAGTTGTGGCCCAACTGTCAGTGACATTGGAGTTTGCTTTCTTGCCAACGACAGCAGCAATATGTTCCTTAACCATCTCCAAAACATCGAAGTTGTGAATTGACTTGAGTTCCCATTCCTTTGAAGGATAGATTTCGAGTCTGCCATTGTAGATACATTTGGAAAGTCTAGGGACCAAGTGAACTCCGATCTCCGTAAATTTGTAAAATATTAACATATAAATCGCATCTTCTACTGCGGTCTGGCATTCATGCTTTTTCAGTTCAGCAATCCTCCTGCCATTCATTCATTCGCGAAGTCAGAAAAAATACAAGAAAGCCAAAAGATTTTATTGCATTTGTTTGGCCTACATTTCAATTATTTCATGGAAGCAATCATCTACGAAATGCCTAAGTTTCTACTTCCTCAAACTTGCCTCCTCGAAAATGCAGTAATGATAAAATCATCAATGACGTCCCCGTAGTGGTTATATTTTCTCGATCAACAGAGTACGTCCCACCTTAGAGCAACAAATGACAACTGTTCCCCGTATTTCATGTACCAGAACAAAGATGAAATCAAGCATGGACAAATTTCTTCACGAAGGCCACAAAATGTCCGGTGGCAGTACTAGTACACCATCCTCCATGCTGTTACATCCTCTAGGAAATCGATGCACTAGTACACCTTCTTCGGTCCATGCCATTATCAACGAGTTCTGCGCTTTTCCAAAAAAGTACCATGGAATTTGTAAAAATATACAAGCTAATCACTAAAATCTTCACAATGGCGCAAAATGATGTCAAGCAAAGATTCAGATACAAGCAAGTAATGACAGGGTTAACTGCTTATTTAATATAACTATCACCATCATCCGTACAAATCTTATTTCTTCATCTCATAACTGAAAAAGCTTAACTACAATCGGCGATATGTTATGCTAAAATAAAACCTTCCTGGAAATAAAGATTTGGTGCAACGACAAGGTAATACAGTCAAATAAAGAAGGAAGAGTCCAGTGTCTCCTGATTTTGACATTCGTGTATACTTGAATCCATTAACGTATAAGAGAATATAATTAACAAGAAATTAGGCAAGATGTTAATGTTCTTTGCTAATTGACATCACATTTACAACGAAAATGAACAGTATACAATGGAGTCTTCAATTGGGATTAATATAAATACGATGTCAGGATTCACCATAATTTTGTAATGACATTCTTTTGGCACAACTCTAACAGCAACAGAGCAATTCAGAAAATTTGAACAAGGCCCCTCACAATTGAAATCGAAGTTAAAAAAACGGGATGCACTAGGCGGATTCAAGCAAAGAAACTAAGAACCGGCTCAATATCGTTTCGGATATATATCAAAACTATCGAGATAAAACAAGTATATAACTTGGCCAATCGGAAACTGGTTAACCTTGCACTGGGTTTATTGGTTGGCCTTTTCTTTTTTAAATAGAAAAAACAATGTTAAAACTCAAGTCTAACATATATCAAATATCATGCTATGTTAACAAAACATCAATGTTTAGTTATTTATGTAGTATTTGTTTTAATTATTGATGAAAAGACACAAAATTTTCAATGGATGTACATATTTATTGAAGTAATTGTTTTTTACCTTGAATTAATTTCCTGTTCAACTCAATTTAACCAAGGAATCCCTATTTTCCATATCAACGTGAGAACCCAGTTCAAAAACACCCTGAGCTAAAATTTAATGCAAATAATTACCATAAGCAAAGACGAAAAGATAAAAGAAACTAATTGAACACCAACCTATGGAGGGAAGCTACATCAGAGCCCAAGCTGAACTCGGCACGAGCCACGGCTTCATCCCTGTCAGCCACCAGCTGTTCCAACTGATTCCTAACAGCAACGTGAAAGTACTCCCGATCATTCAGCAATACGCCACTCAAGAACCTCCCAGCCGCTGTCTTCGGCTCAAGCGGCGTGTTCAAACCACCAAACTCACACTTACTGCTACTACTATTGTATCTACAAGCAACCGCAACCAACGGCCTCCGATCAGTTCCCAAATTGATTGGACGACTGTGAATCGACGGCAGGGCTGGAAAAGAGAATATGGGTTTGCTGTAAGAAAGGCAACAGTCCATTCAACAGTGTGTAAAATCTTTCCCTACAGTTTTAATTCTGAAGAGTTTACGGGGTTTTTCTGGGTTCTGAAAAAGGGATGGAACTCTGAAGGAAAATTTGACGAACGAATAGAAATTTATATAGGGCAAAGAGGATAAGATGATGATATGGAAAAGTGAACTTGCGGAAACGGTGGGCTGTGGTTATTATGGTGGCGACATGTGGGGACAAAAGTAGAGTGGGGTTCTATCCAACTAAACCATGTTTGGCTAAAAAATTCATTTAAATAAATGTACTTAAAAGTGAAAAATAAATAACTTTTATTATTAAAGGTAGAAATAAATTACTTATACTGATTGTAACATAAGATTTAATTTTAGAATATTAAGTTTTTATATAAACGTGAGAGAACACAAGTAATTCAAATATCTTCGGGGCTTAAGAGACGTTGACAAGTAACCTTATACTTTTAGGCTTAGCCAAACATGGTCTCCATCCTTTGCTACTATTTTTCTTTTGGATTTTTATCATAATTACTTTTCTTTTCTTTTCTTTTCTTTTTTTTTTTTTGGTTGTGAAGAAAGTTGGGAGTTGAAAGAAAAAGAGAGAGTATTTGGATATTTTATTTCTTTTATGTGATAATTGATATGAATTTTATTTTCTCAATGATTAAAATAAGTGTCTGTCTGGAGGAAATTTTGAAAATCAATTTTTTGACCCTTTTTGATCAACTAGGACCCATACGTTAGAGATTTGGTCAAGAAAAGTGGCTGAAAATTGTTGAAAATAGTGGCCAACGATTGGAAAATGGATGTCCAATCGTAGGAATTTTACTATTAATAAGTATTTCCAGACAGATCGTAAGTTACAATTATTAAATAAGTTAAAATTCTTATATGGGAGTTATCTCATAATTTACAATTTGATTAGATGATGATGTTGTTGATAATAATAATAATAATCCATTCAACTTGCAATTATTTAGATTCCTCCAAATAAAAATAAGTGCAACAACATAAGCAACAAGGATAAAATCATTTAATATTCAACCCACAAACCTAATCATCAATAATTGTATTAATCAAAGCTTCCCACCTGTGAAAAAGACAAAGTAAGGGTTTAATCTACACATTTATTGAGGACCGTATTGGAATTTAATAAAGTAATAAATGGTAGCACGATTGTGACTAAGCAAACGTGGTCCGAACAAGTGGAGATAAAAGAAGTCTAAAAGATCAAGCATTTGAATAAGAGGCCATATCTTATCAATTTATTTCAATTTTCTATGATAAGATTTGAATAAGGATTCTAGAATGGATAAAGTTATTGCTAGTTATACAATGTTTATAATCTTGCTACTTGTCACTTACTTGACACCCTCCTATACAGAGCTCATGTGGCACTGTACAATTATTATTAATCTAATGTTTAAGGTTAATCATATTATCGTCACAATATTTATTTGGTTGACCATATTTTTAGTAATATTCCAATAAATTTTTTATATTTAATACTTAATTTGGAGAGTCAAACTCATTCTCTAAATTAAAATGTTAATTTAAAGAGTTTCTTAGAACATAATTTTAAGTGTTGATTCTTTAAAATAGAGAGTATGTCATGTTTAAAGAGTCTTTTGGAGATACTCTAATATAATTACCCAATATTTAATTCAAGGGTATTAGTGTAGCATGGAACAAGGACGTTTGAATATTTAGTTTGTTGGTTACTTGTGCATATTTTCGACCTTGGACAAAAATAATNGTTAGAATTTTTTTTGAAGAAATTCTAACTCAATCATATTTCACCACATCATATTATGTAAATCATTATGAAAATTATTATTTACACGTAGCACAATCGCTCGAACAAATGAGATCACGATATCTAATCAAAGTTGTGATTATAAAATTTAATATCTTATGAAACTACTTTATGTAGCAATGTGCAAAAGAATACTCCAAAGAGAGTTTTGAAGAAAATACAATTTTTCCAATTTTATAACATTCTTTAAGTGCGATTAAATATTGATTTGAAAAAGGTAAGAAGTCCAGAGTTCCATCAACTGTAAGTGAAGTTCACTTAATTCAAATTTACAAGTCCAATTTCTAGAAAATCAAACTTTCAAATATATAAATAAATAAAAAAAAATCTACTTCATTCTCATATACTAAACATTCCTTTTTGGTTCAGTTAAAAAAATAGATTAAAATTGAAGTCAAAATTAATAATTTATTTTAACCTTATATTTTATGAAATTCACAACTTTTCAATTACATATTTAATCAATTTTAATCAAAATCTATGAGCAAATAAATACTCGTTTGGTTCAGCTAAAAAACAAAATTAAAATTAAAATCAAAGTCAACAATTACTTTTAATCATATATTTCATGTGATCCATAACTTTTTAACTATATTAGTTGCATACCCGTGCAATGCACGGGAAGTGATTTTTTTTAAGGTAACGTTAGTTAGTTGAGTGTTAAGGAAAATTGTCTGCATTTTGTGGATGTCTAGTTTTACCAAATATGGTAGACGCAACAATGACTTCGTGGAATTGTTCTAATTCCTTCATATGAGTGACACGAATATTAAATTCAATAACAAAGTTGCCCGAAAGGCAGCAACATATAGCAAGAAGCACCAATTAAAAGAGAGAAGATGATTTTGATTTCAGCAGATATAAAGAAGTAACAACTAAAGAAAATAGATGTGTTTTCCAACCTCGCCATGCACAGGAATAACATATCCATCAATATTAATGACAAATCTTAACAGTGTCCTTGGTAACTTTTGAATGAATCCCCATGTCATCTAGATAGAACAACTTATTAAGTTTTCAAAATTAAAAAACAGCATATTTGATTGTAAAACTAATTTCGTAAGAGAAAGATTAATTTGTTATTCATATGAAATAACTAGTCATGTCAATGAGTCGAGCCGAAACTCGAATCTCGGGCTCGGTTCGAGCAAAACAGGTCCGAGCTTTTTTGGGCCAGAGTCAAGCCAAGTTGGCTCGATTTTTTTTTTTTGCCTGTGCAAGCAGCTTGTTGCATGTGCACGCATGCAGTTATTTTAGCTGTTTTTATTATTATATTTTTACGGGCTAGCCCGAGCTCAAGTTGATGCTCGAAAATAGGGCTCTGCCCGAGCCCAAGCTAACCCAGCTCAGGCTTTTTTCGGGCCGAGCTCAAGCCGCTCGAGTTGGCGAGCTTTTTTGCCATCTCTAGAAATAACTTACAGCAACAGACAAACACTACGATCTCTTTGGTAAGGTGAACCGAACACCATCAATATGGTAGTGAGAATGAAAATGAAGCTAAAATGTGATTCAATATATTGTCCAGTCCTATCCATTCCTACAAGCCAGACATGCTTTAAAATTTATATCAACTTCCAAAATAATAGTTTACGAGGAATATAACTTAAGATGGAAACTGTTAGCTAGTTTTAGTTCCTAAAAAAATTGATCATCATATGGTCATTGAAAAAGAACAGGCAATAGCATGCATTTATATTTTGTTACATGCAGAAAAAAAATGTTAACAAGATATTAATATCCGTCTACATAGGAACGATTAAGACTGGACTGATGGAAATGAGCAAAGCATCTCAATTTTTCCATCGGTTTCATTGTAAGAGTATCTCATGGCCACTGAGAGTTTCAACAGAGCCCTTGTCCACATGGAGTCGCCAAATAATTCCTAATTTTCCATTGCGCTCGATCGAGGAATCATTTCTTTGTCAAACTACGAGTTGCATATCTTTTGCAAATACTTGATTTACTGCTTGCTTTGTTTTCACATTCCCACAACCTATTGTTGCAATTATGACATTATTTATTCACAAGTGTTGGTTTAAACGAAAAGTCAAGTTATATTCTCCACACGAGATAATAACGTACTTAAATGAAAATTTCGCTAATGTTATTGAAATTATTCCAATATTTTAATTAGTGCTCTGTCATTTTTCTATCACTTTTCTGAATGTTTCAATTTTTTGAATTTTTGTCTTTTTTTTTAGTGTCACTTTTTTTGAATTTCTGTCACTATTTCATGTGATAAATATCATTTTTTAATAAAAGTGGCATTATATATTAATAAAAAAGTGACACTTAACTTTTAAAAGTGACATTGTGTCACTTTTTAATAAATAAAAAAACTAACACTTAATTTTACATATTAATTTTTACTTTTAAAATACTTTTCATATAATTTTTCAAAAGATCCTAAGTTTAGGAGTAGTTTTGTAAGTTGTCGATGGTTATCCTATCCGGTCCAATATGCTATGCTCAGCCCAAGACAAGTTTATGATACCCCAAAGTCGGCCCAAGTTATATCCCGAAATTGAAGAACACAAACTAACCAGCACACAGAAAACACGACAGGACGAAAACTGAACCCAAACCGCCGACGTTCGCCACCTGCCATGACACTGTTTGTTCTACCTCGTACTCTCCGAACTTCCCTCCTACCCCTCATCAGCCGTCCCCTCTCCACCACTAGTTCTTTTGATCACTCGATACCGCCGCCACCTACTCCACCCCAATCGGAATCCCACAAAAGCCCAGCCCCAAATTACCCAATCCCCAAACCGCGAACTCGAACCCCACTGGAAAAACAATTCGAGTCAGGGCTCCAAAACCTCAAATGCGGATTCACTCCATCGGACGTAGACCAAGCCCTCCGGGCCCAGTCCGATCCGGACCTCGCTCTGGACATTTTCCGATGGACAGCTCAGCAACGTCATTACAAGCACACCCACCTCACTTATCTTACAATGATTGAAATTTCCATCTCCGGTAAGAGATACCGCGTCGCCGAGACTTTAATGGAAGAAGTTCTCGCCGGCGCATGCCCGTCAAGCCTTCCCTTGTTTAACACCATGATCAAATTCTGTTGTGGTCGTCGTAAACTATTGTTTAATCGGGCTTTTGATATTTATAAGAAAATGCAGAAATCTGATGATGCTAAACCGAATCTAGAGACTTATACTTTGTTGTTCAATACCCTTTTGGGAAAATTCAATAAACTGAATGTGAGTTATGTGTATTTACATGCGGTTAGGTTGTTAGCCAGGCAAATGAAGGCATCTGGGGTTATTCCAGACACATTCGTGTTGAATATGATTATTAAGGCCTATTCGACATGTCTTGAAGTGGACGAGGCGATTCGGGTCTTTCGTGAAATGGGTTTGTATGGATGTGAGCCGAATGCTTTTACATATAGTTATATGGCAAAAGGGTTGTGTGAGAAGGGGAGGGTGAATCAGGGTTTGGGGTTCTATAAGGAGATGAGGACGAAAGGGCTGGTGCCTAAGGGTAGTACTTGTATGATATTAATCTGTAGTCTGGCAATGGAACGTAGGTTTGAGGATGCAATTGAGGTTGCATTTGATGCATTGGGCAACTCCATGTCACCTGATCTGTTGACATATAAGACTCTCTTGGAAGAGATGTGCAAGGATGGGAGGGGGAATGATGCGTTTGAGCTACTTGAAGGATTCAGAAAAAGAGATGGTTTAATGAATGAGAAGACTTACAATACTTTGTTGAATGGACTACATTTTCTAAGTAGAGAGTAGAAGTACTTAATCTTCTCAACTAATTTCCAAATGTCGTGTGAAGATGTTTGGTTAGGCTGTTCAAGATGCATCTTAAGCTGATCGACTTTGTTAGGTTGCAGTCCCCGCTGGAGCTTCCTGTTTGTAGTATTTGGATAGCTCAAGTGGCGTGCTGGAAGAAAGAAGGATGGAATCGACAGGTTATCTCTGAAGCTATGCGAATGAGGGCAAAAGCTATGCCACTTACAACCGTGTCTAAGATGCTGGATGCGGAGTGGGATAGCTTTTACTAGATAATATTTCTGTAGATTTTAAGTTCGTTCTTGCAGGGATTGTAAGATTTTGTGTACTTAACAATAGAATTCTTGATTTATGCCAAAAAATAAATAAAATTGCTTCATGACTGCAGGGAGTTCTGAATCTTTAAAGTTAGAAATCTAGTTCTTTTTGTTGTGAACATCTGTAAAATTGTTTTCCTGATTCATAATCCTTACTATTCTATAAGCACCAGTTTGGAAAAGTGTGCTCATCGTTTCGCCCAAAATGACGCCGTAATAAGATGGGTTTTTTTTTAATATGAAAAAATATTTATTTTTATGGCCTTCAATGTTGTATACATCATCGTTTGGACGTCTTATTGGACTAAATGGGGGCCTTTTCCATTTTTTCTTTTGGTCGTACAAAGGGTGTCGTCTTGTAATTTCCACTAATACGGTTTGTTGTGTTCATGTGATGCGGGGTGTTCTACGCATAAATCTGTAAACATTTTCTCCGACCCAATTCCTTGTTTGTTGAGTTCTATATATGCATAAATCTTATTGTCTTTGTAGGACAAACAAATTGCAAGTACAACTCAAACGGGTTCTTTTCCATGGTACTGTTGTTGCAATAAAATATAGTGTTGCAGTCGATCAATATAGTGATACAGAAACTGATATTGAAAGTCGTAGATTCAATGACACTAGATGAATTCAGAGGCCGATCAAAACATAATTCAAGAGCAAAATCTCTCTCTCTCTCTCTCTCGTTTTGCTTAGTCCCTCTTTTCAAAAGATGTTAAAATCATGCGTCCGTGGTACGTGCTCTTTTTCTGGAATCTTCTCTTTTGGTGAACAAGAATATCTTATAAGCACTGAAGGGAAATTGGCACAATGATGCTGCGGCCCATTGGGCCGAACAAGTGAGCCCAGCTGGAATTAAATCAGAAGCCCAGCAAACTTGATCCACTTAATGGCTGAAGAAAAACGTGTTTAGTCCAAAACAGCTAAAATCGCGTTCTTACTTACCTTGGGATATCAACGGTAATGGAGTCACCACGTGTCGCCTCCAACGCCGTTGGATTGGCGACTGTTGAGTGACCCATTTAATAGCATTTCTAGGGTTTGAGAATTCATTCGATTGGTTTCTCGACTCTTCCATTTTCTTTCGTTGAGTCTCTGCGCCGTTTTGAGTTTTGTCTTGATCTCTCTGATGAAAATCAAAACTCTTGTTTGATTTTCTGATTCTCTCTCAAATATTGATATCTTGTGTGATTTGTATTTGAGTCGAGACTTATGTTCTTGAGTGAACTGTTGTAATCTGAGAGTTTGAGTTCTTATGTGAAATACGGGCTGAGTCTGAGTGTTTAAGATCTTTGTAACCCATCAGATGGTTGTGATTTACGTTCGAAGGTTATTGTATAGCGATTGAGGCAGTGAAACTGTTATTTGGCCGTTTGGGCTATAAAAGATAAATTGTTATTTTTTGTTTACTGTATCCGGTTCTTTGATCCTCCTTGATATATTTTTTAAGTTTACTTGTTTATGTAATTCTAGATCTTTGGTTAACTTTCATTTTAAGCACATAATATCTGTTGGAATATTGTACTAACTCTGTGAACTCCTCCTAACAAGCACAAGAAAATGATAGTCCTTTTTGAGTGTGACAGAAGGAAAATGGATTCAATGCTTTTACTCAACGGTGATCTCAATTTCGATCCATAAGAGGCGGTTTTCTTCTTCAATAATTGTTCGATAGAGATCAGAAATGTGGTTCTATTTCAAGTAAGTTCTTTTGTTTTTAGGACACCGTCCATAGTCGAACATACCTCTTCCTAATTTTCTTGCTGACAAAAAATGAAATCAGTAATTACACGTGTTTACAAGAATAGCGATAGGGTGAAAGAATGGAAAGAAAAGGGAAATCTGTAACATCTTTTCAGAGACAGCCAAATGCATCTCTAATTGCTACTATTGTAGAAATCACTGGTGAACATGGAAGAACAAGAAGTGTCTTCATTAGCTTTCCATCTCTGCAATGCTTGTGGGAGGCTCATGTGGAGATCAATGCCGAAACTTTCCTCCTCTTCCAGGGTCGGTCTCCAGTAGTCCACCAATGGAGACAAGGCATTCACGACATGGCTCATGTGTGGCCTCTGTTGTGCTTCTCGGCCTGTGCAGTATCCGGCCAGTTCTGCTACTTTCCAAATACTTGCGAAGGTTTCTTCGTCTGGCTGCAGTGTCGGGTCAAGCGAGGCTCTTACGCTGTCTTTGTTTTGGATTAGCTTGCGGAACCAGGTCACTAGATGGATTTGGTCATCCGGTAATGAGTCCTCTAACGCTTTACGGCCAGTGATTATTTCCATCAGAACCACCCCAAAGGCAAAGACATCAACTTTTGTTGTCACTCTTCCAGTCGCTGTTTGGAATTGAAGATGATGGTTTTGTTAGTACTAGAAACCTGCCTAAACTTTCTTAAACATGGTTTGTACTAGGAGTAGAGTTTTAAGAGTGAAGAGCATATTACTGTCTGAAAGTCGTGTTCAAATATTTGATATCAATAAAATAAAAGGATACATACCAGCATACTCTGGTGCAAGATATCCAAAGGTACCGGCTAATCGAGTCTCGACTGAGTACTTTCCATCTGGAGCACACCTCACCAAACCGAAATCGGAAACCTTAGCCCTCATGTCGTCTCCCAGAAGAATGTTTGAGGGTTTCAAATCTCTATGAATGAAACTCTGCTGCGCTAAGCTGTGTAGATATTCGACTCCTCTGGCAACATCTACTGCTATTGTCATTCTTTGGTTCCAAGTTAGTGGCGTAAGGCCCAACTCCTCCCAATGGAACAAATGCTGCCCTAGTGAACCTTGTGGCATGTGCTCGTAGACCAAAAGTCTCTCATTCCCGTTGTCACAAAATCCATGAAGCGCAACTAGATTTCTGTGTCTTACCTTTGTAAGCACTTCGATTTCAGCTTTGAATTCGTTCATCCCCTTGTCGCTTACAATACTAGATTCCATCCTTTTAACTGCTATTTGTGTCCCATCGTGGAGTTGCCCTCGATATACAACTCCAAATCCGCCCCTACCCAAAATGTTGGTTTCACTGAAGCTATTTGTAACTTCTCGAAGAACTTCGATTGGGATCGTAACATTCCCACCATCATGCACATGATAATCACTCTTTTCACTGTTACTTCGGATGGGAGTCTCGATTGTACTTGTGCTTTTAACATTTTCACTCATCTCATTCTCCTTCTCGCTATTTCCAAGTTCACTGCCATTAACCCATTTGTATTTTGCATTGTGCTTTTTAGCATAGTACCTATAAATCGCTAAGCACAAGGCCAGTATCACTAAAATGGCAGCAACAACAGAAACAACAATCACCCATGCTGAGACAGAAGATTTGGTCCCATTTTTCAAGCCAGATGGATTATTTGAACCATTAGGAGGGGGATTAGGGGGCAAATCTATCCCAATGTACGTATTTCCATTTGTTTTTAGTGTAACACCCGAAGAAAATTGTGGGATTTTTCCCGAAAGATTGTTGTTAGAGACATCAAGAAGCTGGAGCAGCTTCAAACTGGTCAAGCTATCTGGTATGGTACTGGTAAGGTTGTTATCGTTCAAAAGTACAGTTTTTAACTCAGTGAGATTGGCAATGGCAGGCGATATGGTCCCGGCCCAATTCTGCTTAGCAAAATTGATAACAGTCACACTTCCCTTCACATCACAGGAAATATGCATCCAATTTTGGCAAGGATTATTCCCTTTCCAAGATTGTGCCAATGACATTGGATAATCCAATGCCCCTACAACCTCAAGCAAAGTAGTCACCTGCGGATCACATGGACCAGGACTACGATTACAGAAATTGTTAGAAGTTCCAAGACTCACCTGAACACCATTCGAAAAACCAGGTTGTGGACCCTGGAAGACATTGTTCTGCAACGCGACAGTTTTGAGCTTAGGAAGCTTTGTAAAAGAATCAGGAATCACACCGGTGAGAAAATTATCGCGAAGCTGAATATCGTACAATTCTGTACATGCAGAAAGATCGGGAATTGGGCCTGAAAACTTGTTGACATGAAGCCAAACCACTGTCAACTGTGACATCGTCCCCAGGACATCTATAGTACCAGAAAGTCCTATCACCTGATTGTTGAGCCATAGATTCTGAATCCCGGAATTGGAAAATGAACGAGGCAATGAACCTGTCAGGTTATTATATGAAAGCTTCAGATTCTGTAAACTTGGAAAGGATCCAAAAATGTCTGGAATTTCACCTACAATATTAGCCTTTCCTGCATTAAAACTAACAAGGGATGTTGAATCCTTAAGGGTATTAGGGATTTTCCAGGAAGGGAGATTTGAGTTATTATTAATGCTGAATGTCTGTAAACTTGTTAATCCTGAGAGAAAATCAGGAGGGACAGAACTGAAGTTATTTCCGTCAAGATTTACGTCTTCGAGGGAAGCGAGGTTGGACAAAGACGGTAAAGGGCCCGAAAGGATGTTGTCTTGAAGATGAAGAGATTTGAGATTGGAAAGTTGGTTCAAATTTGATGGAATTTGTCCTGTGAGAGATTTGAAAGGGAGGCTAATTGAGCTGATTTTGCCTGAGGAATCACAATTGACGCCTTGCCATTTGCAGGGGTTGGAGCCGGACCAACCTGGAGGAGACGGGGAGAGAGATTTAGCCAACGCGGCCATAATGGTGGCATCGTCGGCCAAGACATGGTAGATGAAGGTGGTGAATAGGAGGATTATGGAGGATTTATATCTCTTTTTGTTCATTGGAGCGGTGGTTTTTTTTCCGGCAGTGGAGGGGATGGTGGTGGTTGGTTCTCTCTCTAGGACAAGAGAGAGACAATAAAATTTTGCATGGTGGCGGAGGGTGTGTTGTGGATGCTTGAATTGAGGAAGGAAACAGAAGGAGCGCGCAGTTAGCACGTTATTGTTAATATTTCCCGTATCCAAACAGACCCAAAAGAGGAAACGACGCCGTGTCAGTTATTCAATAGTGACCTGTTACTTTCTCCACGTGGCAAACTATGATTGGCAGTTTTAGCATTTTATTACGTTGAAGCCTATATCCGCTATTTATACAGAGCCGGCATTCATAGAGAGAAAAATAATCAAAAAGAGAAACAGAATTTTTTTTTTCCTCATAATGAAACTAGTTTTTCTCTTTTTGGTATTTATTACATTAGGTAAATTAAATTTGAGATCAATTTGGATGCAATTTAGCTTTGTAATTTATTTAATTTCTCTTGTTGATTACTTATTTTCTACTGATTTTTTTAGATCTGAGTAATTTACAAATATTGTTGTTTAAGCTGAATCAGCTCAATGCTGAATTTTTAATATGGAATTATGATGTGCTTTTTCAAATTTCGTTCTGTTTAGTTGCGGCGAAGAAATCCGGGGATGTAACGGAGCTGCAGATCGGTGTGAAGGTAAATTATTACGAGTTCTGTTTTGTCAAAGTACGATCTTTTTGGTTCTTCTATACGAAAATGCTGAGATTATTAGTGCGGAAGAAATGTAGTTTATTAGTAATTTCACGACTCCTAATTACCCAGTGTGGTAGAACTGCTGATCTATTGGCTGCTATTTTATGAGTGACTAAAACGCAATGATTAGGATTTCTGTAAGTGATTGATTTTCAATTAGTTTGAATTAGAATGGTCCTCCAGTCATAATTAAGTATAGATGTATAAATAATGGGGTTAAATTCAATGCCTTTGCACGATCAGGTTTGGTTTCAATATTGTTTTGATCTTTTTTCTTTTGCAATATTTGATTAGCTAGCTCTTTATTTTGAAATATTTTTAATTATGTGATCATTGACACTGTTGAGTGTATATCTACTAGATGAAAATATCAAAGCCATATATTTTTAGTTGTTGATTTCAATTTTTAACACTGGCAAAGAGATTCCAAGATTAGATACTGAGGTAATCTTGACTTCTGGAGAAGATCATGTAGAGCTGAATTATTACACAATATGACTTTTGGAGAAGCTCACTAAAGGTTAAAAAGAAGTGTTTTTGCTTTCTGGGAAAATGTGATGCATGTATGGTTATTTATATCATTTCATGAGTTTCCATGTCCCCTTTAACTTGCATATCAGAATTATGAATAGAAACTATTTATAAGAAGAAAATAATGAATTTAGATTATCTCTAGAATATCTTTCTTGGAAATGAAAAATGGGGTAATAGGGCTGCTACTTAAGGCACTGCAGGGAGTAGAAGACTGGAATCACTAAACAAATTGTGCTTTTCTTGACATAATTTTGATATTATCTTTCACTATGAAAGATCAATTATTCAATATTTGTTCAATATGTTAATCTGTCTTCTTGTTTCCTTTTTCTATCTTTGCTTGTCACTTGTATATAACGATCTTGTTTTTGTCCTGCAGTATAAGCCTGCAACTTGTGAAGTTCAGGCTCACAAGGGCGATAAAGTGAAAGTACACTATAGGGTGAGTAGAATTACACTTCTTTTATACTGCTCCTTTTCTTAAAATCATAACATAAATCAATAATGCTTTCTTTTTTAGCTCCTCTTCTTTGCTTTATCTTGGAGGACATTATCTCTAGTAATTAGAATATCAATTCCAAGCGGTTATGGATTATCTTCAGTATTCTATCTTACATTATTTTTTTGGAACATGAGTGATTGAACGTTCATTCCCTTGTTTACTTGAGCTGACAGTTAAATGCTAGTGCATATACTTGGCCAAGAAAGGACTCAAAATTAATTTTGTATTGGCTGATTGCAGAAATTATACCAAGTAGCCATATAACACACACACACACACACACACACACACAGAGTTTCCTCTTTTCATGTGGATAATTAGATTATCATCTCTAGCTGTTATTTTTGAATTATGTATTAGCTATTTACCTATATGGGGTTTTAAACTGTGTTTAGTTCACCATATGAGCTTGGGGTATTATATCACAGAACTTTTCAATTATGATATTTTCGTTTCCTTCACTGACGTGAGTGCAATCTGCAGGGAAAGCTTACAGATGGAACTGTTTTTGATTCCAGCTTTGAAAGGGGTGATCCAATTGAATTTGAGCTTGGTAGTGGTCAAGTGATTAAAGGTGTTAACCCATAACTCATTTTGTGTCCTTCTTATTGTTGTAGCCGTGCCTCCTTTTATGCTATCTAGTGAGTAAATAAAACTTGAAGAAAGCACAATTGATCTTAATGTTTTTATTGGGACTTGCTGTCCTTTGTTTAAAAGAACATCCTTTGTGACAAAATAGTAGTCTTATTGCATTGTCGACATTTAGCCTAATTTATCTGCTCAAGCATATATCGTTATTTATGCCTGTATAGAATTCATATTGAGCCTTTACACACAAATAAATAAATAAAATTCATATGTGAGGACAGCAGACCAAACATGGAATAGCACTTTAATATCAGCCCTTAGTTTTATGTAGGAAAATCTGTGGAAAGTGGATGTTGTTGAACATCTCATCTAAAAGTTTAAGCTATTAGAGGGGCCCTCGTGTATTCATTTAAAATCTTGTCTCCAACCCACCTCCTCATATTCAAAGGTCTGACATGCACAAATTTTTAAAATGTCTGTCTGCGAAATTATCTTTTTTGCTTGGCTCTAATATCATGTTAACCATCTTATCTAAAAACTTAAGCTACTAGAGGAGAGCCTTCACATGTTCATTTAAATCTTGTCCAATTTCAAGTCAAGTTGGTCACTGGAATTGGTTTACCTATTAAGTATGGGCCAAAGCCGCCAAACAGCACATATGCGAGTACTTGGTACTGCCATTGGATATTTCTGTCCCAGCCCAATTTGAAGTTGGCGTGTCTGGACCTGGCTGCTATTATCAAGTCAACATTCTCCAGGGCCCAAGCCTTGACCACAAAGTTGCCTCTTAGTTGTTACGATATTTTGATACGACTAACAGTTTGAATAACTAAAACAACGTCCACTGTGAAAGTTTCTTTTATTAAATCAAATTGTTGTGTTGCAGGATGGGACCAAGGGCTCCTAGGAATGTGCATAGGGGAGAAGAGGAAGTTGAAAATTCCTTCTAAACTTGGGTATGGGGATCAGGGGTCCCCACCTACCATCCCAGGTAATCAACTCAATTTTTTCTTGACACTTCGCTTCTTGCTATAGTATTATACTGGATAGACTATATAAGGAAGCTATAGTATGAGCTGATTTTTGTTAGTTTGGTTGCTTATATATTCTTTTGCTGTAACTCAATGGCATTGAAGCCTGTTTCCTGCTATAATATTAGAATTCGCTACCTGTCATGCTATCATTTTTACTTTTGCTAAATTGTTTAAAACAAATGCCCAATTTTTACCATTTAGAATGTTAAAAAGTTCAGTCACCTTCCCCTTTTGCTTCTCCGAGGTTTCATATTCGGCTTAATGTATATTCTCTTCACTATTTCAGGAGGTGCTACACTTATCTTTGACACAGAGCTGGTAGGAGTCAATGGGAAAACATCCAGTGGGCGATCAGATGACAGTGAATTGTAACTTGGGAACCACCCTTCCTGTTGTTCCTGGTAGCCTCTTGAGAGTTCTCTAGTCTTAAACAGTAGACCAATATTTTGTTCGGTTATTTTGCATTTCACGCTGAAACGAACAGCATGTTGCTTACGTTGAATTTTGTGTTTATTTAAGGAGTTTCTGCAGCTGATTTTGAAAATGGTCATATATTTGTAAGCACTGCTTATGTCGCCGTACATTGCAGTCTAGACTAATTTTTCTCACTAACATCATATAAAAATGACTCAGCACAAAATATATATAATATGACACAAATAAAAGGAAAAATATAAAATCTATTTAACCCGCCCTAAAGTTTTAATTAAAGATAAAATTCTAACCGCTCATTCAAACTAAACTTGTGTTTGACTCGGGTTTATAAATTGTTTATAAATATTCAAATCAATTTTTCTCACACATTTTGGGGAATTTAAAAGTACTACATTTATCCATTCTTCATTTTTATTTATAATTTAAATCGTTTATAAATACTTTACTTTAAATTCAAATAGTGAAAAGCCAACTCTCATGAGATAAACATTTTTTTTGTTAATATTCTAAAATGTGTATATGCAGATTTTAAGGGAGTAAATTATTGAGTAGCAAAATTTGAAGGAGTTTTGGGTTAAAATGTAATGTTATACATGAAACCTCGATAAAATGAACCGGTCGCACCACAATTTTTATTTCTTGTATCATATTTTAATTACACTCAAAATTTTTAATTTTTACTCATTATAATACTATGTTCTTAACAATTTTTCATACAAACTTTATTAGTTAACACGTTTGTATTTGATAATAATTTTATGTCTAAAAGTTCGTTGAAATAATATAAAAAATGTTTTTTTTATTTCAAAATATAAAAATAAAATATTTTGATATAAATCATTTTTAAGTACGAGATGTACTAAGTAATCGAAATTTGAATATAAGAGTTGGATTAAAAAAGTTAAAAGAAAATTATTGGTATAATGAATAAAGATTTAAGGAGATGTGATCTATAAACAAAAATTACGGCGATAACCACCCAAAATTGTAGTTCGAAACCCAAGTCACACTCAACGCAAGCACACACTGCAGAAACCCTCGTAGAACTCTCTGGACCTTCCGTTTTCTCTCACTTTTTAAGAAGCGGCTCTAAGCGCCACCCCTCTTCATTATTGGAAGTTTTGTTGTCCTTGTTGATCACGTTTTAGAGGAAAAATGGATGAGGATTTTGAGATGCCACCACCGGAGGGGATGGATGACATGGATCTGCCGGAAGACAGTTCCTACATGAAGGTTGGGGAGGAAAAGGAGATCGGAAATGAAGGATTGAAGAAGAAGCTTGTCAAGGAGGGGGAAGGCTGGGATACCCCCGAAAATGGTGATGAAGTTGAAGGTAAATCAGCAATTTCCTCATACTTTGCTAATTATTTGATTGTATTGTGTGAATGATGATTTTTGTTGGAATTTTTTCAGTTCATTATACTGGAACCCTGCTGGATGGTTCTAAGTTTGACTCCAGTCGTGATAGAGGGACGCCATTCAAGTTCACTCTCGGCCAAGGTACCTCGATTTTACGTGATGATATATTTTTATTTGTTGAAAAAAATTGAGACTTCAGGTGGAAATTTTGTTTTAGATTAGCATTTCGTGTACAGATGCTTGTTTTGTGCTCTCAAGGTTTTAACGTTGGAAGTTGGTAGTAGTATCTTTATATTTATTTTCAAATAAGATGAACCTGCAAAATGCAAAGACACTTTTTAAGTAGAACTCTTTTTGTCACTACTGGGATGCATAACCATTTGGGGCTTTTTAAGGTAATCCAGAATAAATGTGTTATCCATGTTTGTCACTACTGGGATACATGGCTGGACCCTGATGTGCTAGAATGACTGAGGGGGTGGACTAAGCAGAAACAATGACTTGACTGGGTCCCACTATATTTATTCTGTTTTGCCAGAATGGTCAACTGTGTTTGGTTTTTTTTGTTCGTATTTTTCTTTCTTTTTTTTTTTTCCCTAAAAAAGTGTGTTCTTGAATTCATGTCCAGCAATTTGATCTAATTTTATCTTTCTAATTCCAGTTATTATGATAGAAAGGGTGAGTAGCTTCTTTGGGTGCTTCTCTAATTAATTTTTAACACTTTCACATCCGATGAAGGAAGAGAGATGAAAATAAAACCATTATTGAGTTGCAATCTAACACTTCATATCACCAGATTGTGATTTTTTGGTGGATTTCCTGGTGAGATTATTGTAAGTTAAAGAGGTCTAGATTATTGAAAGTTAAAGAGGTGTATCTTTAATGTTTCATCTTCCTGAAATAGTTAGTGGAGATGCTTTGTTGTAATCTTGTAGAGGACAATTATCGTAGATGACGGGTTTGGAAGGAAAGAGTTTATTCACTGTAGAATAGGTAAGTGGATTGCAATTGATTTCGGTGCAAAATAATATTTAGGTTAAAGGGGGACGAGATAGAGAGGGGCAGGAGGGGTGGTGGGGTAAATTGAGTTTGATTTGAATTAAAGAAATGGATAAAGATGATGAAGTGAAAGTTTAAGAGTTTTGCTACTTGTGCATGCTTGCAACTGCATAGTTCAACATATGTTAGCTAGGTCGATGTCTGTAGCCTTTGCTTCTGTTATTTTTATTAATGTGTGTACCTTCATTTTTTTTATAAAGTTTATGTTGTAGTTGGTATGCCATGGACTGATTGTTCCCTTTGAAAGCTAACATTCTGTCGTGACAGGGCAAGTAATCAAGGGATGGGACCAAGGTATCAAAACGATGAAGAAGGGTGAAAATGCCATTTTTACCATACCTCCAGAGTTGGCATATGGTGAATCCGGTTCTCCTCCTACTATTCCTCCCAATGCCACTCTACAGTTTGATGTTGAATTACTGTCCTGGGTCAGTGTAAAAGACATCTGCAAGGATGGTGGATTATTCAAGAAGATTCTTACCGAGGGAGAGAAATGGGAGAATCCCAAGGATCTTGATGAAGTGCTTGGTACATGAAACACCCTCTTAAAATTTGGTTAGATGATGATTCATTAAATTATTATTAACTGTTATTTTATTTTGCAATCCAGTCAAATACGAGGCTCAATTGGAAGATGGTACCGTAATTGGGAAATCAGACGGAACTGAATTCACTGTTGGAGAAGGTAAACTTTGGATTTATTTGGCCATGTAACAGTTCTGTTTATCTCTCTGTTTCTGAAAGTAACCATTTATTCAGGTCACTTCTGTCCTGCTCTCCACAAGGCTGTGAAGACGATGAAGAAGGGTGAAAAGGCCCTTCTCACAGTCAAGCCACAATGTAAGAACCAATTTTGTAATTTGTTAAACTCTAAATTGGAAATCAAATAACTCAGGCAGAGGTTCAAGTCTGTATGTTCTTTTTCTATTGCAGATGGATTTGGGGAGAAGGGCAAACCTGCCTCTGATGGGACTGGAGCTGTCCCAGCAAATGCAACATTGAGCATCACTCTGGAGCTGTTATCTTGGAAGACAGTTTCCAATGTCACAGATGACAAGAAAGTTGTTAAAAAGAGATTGAAAGAAGGGGAGGGATATGAGCACCCAAATGAAGGAGCTGTTGTCAAATGTAGTCTTCTTATTATGCCCTTGTTTGAGTCTTATTATTTAAAAACTCATTTTTTCCCAACTCACTTTCATTCACACATTCTCCCGATAAAATAATTTTGCATGTAAACCAAAAAAATTTCCTTATTTTTTAACCACTCTCTCCAAGAACTCATTTTTCACAAAAATGGGGCTCAAACAGAGCCTATATCTTAGTGAGTTTTGTTCCTTTTATCTTGTAAACCACCTGTCTAATGATATCTTTTTACTTGGACCTGCTAGTGAAATTGGTTGGAAAGCTAGATGATGGTACTGTCTTCATTAAGAAAGGTCATGGGGAAAATGATCTTTTTGAATTCAAGACAGACGAAGGTATGCATATTGGAGCTTCTGCTTATAATCTTGATGTAATAGATATGAATGTACTTGTTTTTAATCTTTGTGAATTTTTGAACAGAGCAAGTCATAGAGGGGTTGGACAGGGCTGTAATGACAATGAAGAAGGGAGAGGTAGCACTATTGACTATTACACCTGAGTATGCTTTTGGTTCATCTGAGTCGCAACAAGAGTTGGCTGTAGTTCCTCCAAACTCGACTGTGTACTATGATATCGAGCTCGATTCTTTTGAAAAGGTCAGTAGAATATATTGGAGTGTCATTTCTGATTTTATCCTCAGCCCGGGATTGTTTGCCCAACTATTGTTGGTATCTTTTAGGAGAAGGAATCTTGGGATATGAACACCCAAGAAAAGATTGAGGCCGCTGCTAAGAAAAAGGAAGAAGGCAATGTGCTGTTCAAGGCCGGGAAATATATGAGAGCCTCCAAGAGATATGAGAAGGTAATAATTCCCAAAGATTCTGATATCATTTGATTTGATAGTGAAGTATTATATACTGTGTATCTACTAGTCGTCTGTCTCACATGGGGGATTTTGAACTCAGGCTGCCAAGTACATTGAGTATGACACCTCCTTTGGTGAGGAAGAAAAGAAACAGTCCAAAGCACTGAAGATCACTTGCAATCTGAACAGCGCAGCTTGCAAGTTGAAACTGAAAGATTATAAGCAGGCAGAGAAGCTGTGTACTAAGGTTCGCTCTGCTGGATAATCAATTTCTTTTAATTCCCCTTTCAAATAATGGATTTCATTTGTTTAATGAGGAAATTGCACTTGTGAAGGTTTTGGAACTTGAGAGTACAAATGTGAAGGCACTTTATAGAAGAGCTCAGGCATACATGAATGTGTCTGATCTGGATTTGGCCGAATTTGATATTAAGAAAGCTCTTGAAATTGATCCTGACAACAGGTGACGTTAGAACACACTCCTTTTTTTCGACTGTTGAATCTCTAGTTATATATGGCTGTTGGAGTAGATTTATAACAATTCTAAGGTCTCCATTCCGTTGTGGAAATAGGGACGTGAAGCTGGAGTACAAAGCTCTCAAGCAGAAGGAGAAGGAGTTCAATAAGAAGGATGCCCAATTTTACGGGAACATATTTGCTAAGATGAACAAGATGCAGCCATTTGAAGCTAATGTAGGCTCGTGTGGCATTACCATTTTTCAAAGTTAAGGTCTGGAATACATATAGTTTCTTACATATGTTCTGTTAATGGTGCAGAAAACAGAAAATGGTGAGTAAAGCAGAATCCACAAGTGTTGATACCAAGGCATATGTGCTGTTCTGCTTTTATATTTTGCTTTTTAGTCTTTTTTTCCCTATTTTCGAAACTACATTGTTCTGCCATGCGGGAAACAACTGTATCGAGTTTGCCATGGAATTAATTGCTGATCTAAATTCTAGTATTCTTGTACCCTCTGAACATCTGTGTTATGTCGAATCTGTGTTATGTCGTCTGATTTAAGGATTACATATCATGATCGTGGTCGTGGTCATAGTTGTAGTCGTGCTCTCCCTCCACATGCAAGTTCTTTCCTGTGCAAATTGTGTTCTTGAACATAAAAAAAGTTGGTTCCTTGGAATAAATTTAAATTCTTTTTCGACTTTTGAGATATGAAAGGATTGTTTAAAACGAGATATTTTTAAAGGGTAATTATATTCGCACCATAATTTTTGTTTCTTGCACCACATTTTATATGAACTTAAGATTTTTAATTTTTGCTCATTATAGTAATTATGTCAATGGTTTTTCTTGTTATTTTTTTCATCAAACTTTTCATTAGTTTAATATATTTTGTATTTGATAATAGTTCTATGTCCAACAATTTGTTGAAATAGTGTAAAATAACTTATTTTTTCCTATCATATTTTTAAAATGTAAATACATAGAAAGTGCGAAAAAAAAAAAATTTTGTCCGAAGTATGTAAATAAAATATTTGAATAAAAATTATCATCAAGGACAAGTAGTACGAATAAATGGAAGGTTGAAATTAAGAAATCGATGAAAAAAGTCAAGAAAATAATTGTTACAATGGGGAAAGATTAAAGAGCTTAATAGTAATTAAAATGTGACGTAATTACCCGTTGTTAAATCTTGCATATTTTATTTTACAACTTTAATAGTGGACTGCTTAGTACCTTTGTGAAGTAAATGGTTCTCAAATAGATTTCACTGGCTCCGGTGGCAAATTGGTTGATTGATGCCAATTCAAGTAGATATAAATGGTCAATTATCACAAAATAAGTCGCATGTTTGGCTATACCCTAAAATACTTCTTACAAGTTTATTTACAAGTGAATAGGTTTTAAATAAATTATTTTGTATATTGAAAAAAAGCTACTTAGTTTGAAAGTAATTATTATTTCACAATCATAATATGATTTATTTTACAGAAATAACTTACTCAAGTTCTTTTTTGGTTGGCTTAGCATTAATGAAAAACGATTTTGGTCTAACGATATTTGGATAGCATTTTTTCTTATACTTTGAAGTGAAATATCTTATTTTTTATAAAAATTATTCTATATTAAAATAAGTAACTTTTTATATTTTTCGTTATGCGTATTGTTTCTCCTACTAATGAATTTAAAAAATAATTTTAATCGTCAAAATATGTGGACTACTCCATTAGCTCAAGCTCATAAGGAAAAAGTAAAACCCAAAAGAATGTACTAAATATCTGGACTACTCCAGAAAAGGTTCATAGAGAAAGTTTTAGAGTATCTCTAAAAGACTATTTAAATATGAGATAATCTCTATTTTAAAGAGACAACATTTAAAATCATGTTCTAAGAGATTTTTTAAATTAACATTTTAATTTAAAGAGTGTGTTTGGAGAGCCAAACTCACTCTCTATAATTAAATGCATTTAATGTGTTTCAATTTTTAATGTAGGAAAATAATAAAATAATCTAAATAAAAGTTAGTTAAAATAAAAGATAAAAATAATAAATATTTTTGGAAGTAGTAAAATTAAGTGTTAAATATAAAGAGATTGTTGGAGTATTTCAAAATTTTAACTCTCTAAATTTATAAATGTTCTCCAAATGATAGAATATGATCTTTAAAAATAGAGAGCCTCTTGGAGATACTCTTAGAGTGCTGAACTACTATAATTAACGTGATAATTGGAGATAATAGCACTTCGAAGAGAGACTATTTACTTTTTAAAAAAAATAAGAGAGTCAAGCACACACTCTATTATTATTTATTATGATTACGTTTAATAAGTTACATATTTCAGTACTCTACTTAAATGGGTAATACGCGACAATACGTTTCAGTCCAGCATTAAGCATTACAAGCATATACGTACATATGCGAAGTATATGCGTAATTATTTGTTTGTCAATTTTTTAATATTATTTTTTATAATTTAAACTAATAAATAAATAAAATAATACATTATATCAATTCCTACAATTAGATTTGATACGACATCGGCTTAAATTTTTTTAAATATTTTCTGACTCTTTATAGGATTACAATTCAATCTCAACTTCTTCATCCAAGTCACCTTCTGTGTCATTCACTGCAAAATCATCTTCATCGAGCTCTCTTATTACAATTCGATAATTTCTATTACCTCTTGTAGATGGTAATATATTTTGTTAACCACCTCCTTATCATCATCACAACCATCAACAATCTAAGATTGTGCATTACTAGCGTCACTTTCTATTAAAATTAGAGAAAGACCAAAGAAGGCGGCTCAGACTCGATTTAGTTAGTTTACAACTCTATAAAAAAATTGTTTTATTTTTGTAAATGTCAAAAGCTTGCAGGTTGATGTACATAATTCATGGCTTAGGCGATTTGGGTTAATTAGATTTTTCAAGTTATAAAAATGGATTGAGTTTTACTAGGCTAATTTTGACACAATTTTTAACACAAATACTTGCGCATTTTGATGCTTAAGCATGCATATGAGGTCAACGAAATGAGTTGATTTCGTTGACCGCATTATCATGCGCATATCCCATATGTGAGACGTTTTGAAAATTCATCGAGAATATGCGGGTATATGCGAAGCATATTCGTGTGCATTTTAAAACACTGGTTCTACCTATGGCCTCTCTTGTCATCGTGTCTTTAGGATTAACTCCACTGTCCAAATAGTGGAGCACGAGGAAGCCTTCCGTACATCCAATGCATTGGAGATTATTAGCAGCTATAGTTATGCGATTTCCTCTTTCTTTCATTTCTGATTTGAGTTTTTTACACCGCTTCCTTACAGTGGCCAGCAGAGCTAAACATTTTTTTTTCCCTCTGATTTTCTGATTTATAACGTAAAAGGTATGATGTAGTTGTAGATGCAACAGACAACACACCTAGTCGCTATATGACAGATGATTGCTGTGTTGTGTTGGGAAGGGTAAGTTGTTTACATCTCTTTCGACGGAAAAGTTATTTTAACAAACACACACTTCTATGAAACTCGTGCACTCATGTCATGAGAATATCAGCAAACCTTCAACCAGGAAACACACATAAAATCATTTAGTGAATAGTAGAGTGTTGTAGCGATAAATAATTTTCCTTGTGCAAGTGGAAAGGAGCCTATTTATGCTTTAGTTTTTTTGGGTTGGACTCCATGTTTTGGACCATAGCATTGTCATTTAAAAGAATATACATATGATTAAGCTAACTTCTCACTAATAAGAACAAAATCTAAAGTTACAGCCTTGGAATAGAACACAAGGGGAACACAACTGATCAAGAGAAAACGATAAAAAGATTTTGAAAGATGTAATATGATTGCGATAAAATCAAAAGTGGAGTAACAATAAACTGTTTATGGAATAGAAAACAAATTTACAAATTTTCTAGTGCTCAACATTGCGTCCCAAATCGTTCTTTTTTGTGTGTGTGTGTGAGTGCTTGCACACGAAAGACCTTGTGGCGATTGACACATCCTTTTTTCTCGGTGAGAAGTTTTCATTTTATTGATCATTCACTTGTTTGTGCTTTTAGCCTCTACTATTTGGAGCTGCAATCGGTCTTGAAGGGCGGGTACATTTAATACAGTATATTACTCCTTGTTTGTTAACGACAAATCTTATTTGCAGCTCACAGTTTACAATTACAGTGGAGGTCCATGACCATGCTATGGATGCTTATTTCCAACTCTGCCACCTACAACAGCGTGTCAAAGATGTGCAAACAGTGGAGTTCTAGGAGTAGGTAAATTGAGCATGAATGCCGCACTTAATTTATAAAAATAAATCATTTCTGAAGGATATTAGTTATCTTACGGTTTATTTGTGTGTCAATAGCGTTTTTAACTTTGACAGAACATGACTTTTAGGTGTGGTTGAAAATGGATTTGAGGAAAAATTATTTTCAAATAATTTGTGCCAAACAAATGCTTGATTATATGATTATTATTAAATTTTTCTTTTCTTTTTTCTTTTTTGTTATTAAATACCTTGTGTAAACTAATCAAAATGCAACTAAAAGTAAATAACCAGCATACTCGACACTGATGAGACTTGAAAAACTACCATGGCCACTTCCATTCAGATCAAAAGTTTTCTGAATTGATGTGAGACCAATAGTTTTAATCTGAGCTTCCAAAGTGGATTTCTATTCTCTAACAGTGTATGTAATAGATACTGCATCAATTTCTCTCTCTTTCATGTAGCAATGCAAACACAGACAACTGGTTGCAGAATCTAACATTTTTCTGCATTGTAGATGTTAGAACCTGACAAACTCCACATTGGTATGATATTATTCGCTTTGAGCCTAGGCCCTCACGAATTTGCTTTTGGATACTACCAAAAAGGTCTCATACCAATGGAGTATTGTCCTACACTTATAAACCTATCATATTTCCCATGTCTAGTTGATGTGAGATTTC
>CAIGRB010001819.1:0-15182 GCA_903798255.1 Fraxinus quadrangulata | reverse complement strand
TTAAACACTGACTTGATAAGAGTCAATCATGAATATTTTATCTGCTTGAGCTGTGCTGTGAAAGTCATGTGTAAGGTTTACACGTATTTCAGCTATCCCAAGGGAGATAAAATCGGCTGCAAGAACAACTAGAGATTCAGGTGATTGGAGGCGTTCTCCCCCGTATATATCGATACATTTATCATTTAGATGGATTTATGCTCTCTTCTGAGTATAGGTAGCCACCAGGTATGACGGGACCTCTACTATAGTCCAAGATTATTGAAGTAGGTTTTGTTCTATGTGTGAGAAAAAATGTCAACATCTGTCATAACAATAAAAGATAATAGCAATTCTAACCTGTGTTCATTCTACTTGCATTGCATACTCACATACTGGAGTTAATAAATAAATGGTAGGGACACCAAGCCATTCGTGCAAGTGAGTTACACACATACATAATAACTTAATATTACATGAATCCATAGTTAGCTTAGCACTATTTCAGCAGTACCTCAATGACCTGAAATCCCTCTTCTTTTGCACAATCATAAATGGCAGCAGACTTCCCACTCTGCAATAAAAAAGCAGGTCTTTTCAATCAAGCTGAATAACATTAGCCATTGGCAGGTAGTTTTGTAAAATAGTGAAGTGGAGAAATGGAATTACCATGCAAGAGTAATCTAATAAGAGGACGGCAAAGATGGCAGTGTTAATTCAATAATGACGAAGCCCGGCCGTTGTGGTGGCATTTGGCGGCCAGTTAACTATTTATATGATTTAAGGGTAAAAGTAAAACATCACAAGAGTAAAAAATCTAATATAGAACACTATGGTAGGAGACATTCAATTTAAGACCAAAGGAGTGTCATTATAAACTTTATCAGACTATTAACTTCCTGAATAATTATGATAAATTTGTTATATACGTAAATATTGGACTAATAATAGCTAATTTTCACCAGATACGGGCTTCATTAGAAAGTTCCAAATTGGCACTCTAAGGACGTCTCTATAGGTAATACACAAACCAACTTGTTTAAAAAATTATTGATTTCTCATCTCCAAGTACTGTAAGACTGTAAGTTCCAATTAGAACAATGGAAGAAACACTTAGTAGCAAGCATGCAATGGATTTACCATCCAGTAACGAGTAATGGAAAAGGAGAAATGGAAAAACGAGCTACATACCCCAACTGGTCCAGTTACTAAGAGAAACTCTTCAATTCATCATCTACAGCATCAGAATTACAGTCACTTTGATAACAATCATAATCAGCATCTTGCGCAGTCAACTTATGGTCAGCAGTGCCACGTCTAGTGGTGAGAGAACCCCTAGTATGCCAAAGATGCAGTCACTCACTTAAAAGCTTCACTTCTTCGCTGTTCCCACATGCCTTCCAGAACATCATAGAAGAAAATGGTATTGACTAAAACCCAAATCACCCAAACTGATATAAAATAAGGACCATGTTATATGATGATGAAAGGCAAGTCTCTTTTCTATACACTTCAAAACTAAACCAATTAGACAGAAAAAGCAAAGCAGTTTTAAAGGCTGCATTGTGCAAGGAAGAATCTGAGAAAAGAAATGAAAGTGTTCAGTAGACCCAAAGGTCGAAGTTAAAACTAGGAACTGGTTTAACAAAGGTCGAAGTTAAAACAATTAATTTAATCTTAAGTGTAAAAACTAGAAACTGGTTTAACAAAGGTCGAAGTCAAAACAATTAGTAAGCAACTGTTGGATTTTAAGAGCAAAAGAATAGAGAAATCAACACAAGTATTTACGTATCCATATTGTCACTTAAAGGGACAGAGATTCTGTCTACAACTTATTCTTTTCTAGAAAGACCATTTTGACACTCCACNGACGGCAAAGATGGCAGTGTTAATTCAATAATGACGAAGCCCGGCCGTTGTGGTGGCATTTGGCGGCCAGTTAACTATTTATATGATTTAAGGGTAAAAGTAAAACATCACAAGAGTAAAAAATCTAATATAGAACACTATGGTAGGAGACATTCAATTTAAGACCAAAGGAGTGTCATTATAAACTTTATCAGACTATTAACTTCCTGAATAATTATGATAAATTTGTTATATACGTAAATATTGGACTAATAATAGCTAATTTTCACCAGATACGGGCTTCATTAGAAAGTTCCAAATTGGCACTCTAAGGACGTCTCTATAGGTAATACACAAACCAACTTGTTTAAAAAATTATTGATTTCTCATCTCCAAGTACTGTAAGACTGTAAGTTCCAATTAGAACAATGGAAGAAACACTTAGTAGCAAGCATGCAATGGATTTACCATCCAGTAACGAGTAATGGAAAAGGAGAAATGGAAAAACGAGCTACATACCCCAACTGGTCCAGTTACTAAGAGAAACTCTTCAATTCATCATCTACAGCATCAGAATTACAGTCACTTTGATAACAATCATAATCAGCATCTTGCGCAGTCAACTTATGGTCAGCAGTGCCACGTCTAGTGGTGAGAGAACCCCTAGTATGCCAAAGATGCAGTCACTCACTTAAAAGCTTCACTTCTTCGCTGTTCCCACATGCCTTCCAGAACATCATAGAAGAAAATGGTATTGACTAAAACCCAAATCACCCAAACTGATATAAAATAAGGACCATGTTATATGATGATGAAAGGCAAGTCTCTTTTCTATACACTTCAAAACTAAACCAATTAGACAGAAAAAGCAAAGCAGTTTTAAAGGCTGCATTGTGCAAGGAAGAATCTGAGAAAAGAAATGAAAGTGTTCAGTAGACCCAAAGGTCGAAGTTAAAACTAGGAACTGGTTTAACAAAGGTCGAAGTTAAAACAATTAATTTAATCTTAAGTGTAAAAACTAGAAACTGGTTTAACAAAGGTCGAAGTCAAAACAATTAGTAAGCAACTGTTGGATTTTAAGAGCAAAAGAATAGAGAAATCAACACAAGTATTTACGTATCCATATTGTCACTTAAAGGGACAGAGATTCTGTCTACAACTTATTCTTTTCTAGAAAGACCATTTTGACACTCCACTTCAGGAGGAGATTCAGATTTTTATTGATCCCCATAGAATGTTCTATAGTGAAGGACGACAGTTATGAGTTTCATATTATATTCCCTATCATGATTACACCTTTTACCTTTAGTAGACACAGTAAACAATGTCAAAGTTGAGAAATTACCTAAAGAGCTACCACATGTGCATAACATTCCACACGTTTTTGACTAAGTTCCAAAATCATTATTACATAGTCCTCTACCAAACTTTGACTCTGTCCTGAAGTTACCTCAACTAGCTTATACTAACCAAGTTGCCACATTGTTTTACAAGGCAATTGTTTGCTTGCATAACTTCTCATTGACTATTGTCTACTAATTACTATCCCAATGTGTTCTCTCTAACCTATGTTGTCTCTACTCTTAATTCTCATGCTGAATTAAATGAAGAATTAAATTAATTTAAATAATGAAAATTATGAGCTTTTTTTTATGCACAGTATAGGCACGAATACTTTAACATGAATTAATGTGTTTTGCTTCTTGTTTCTTTAGCGTAGTATCCTAAACATGTTAAGAAAAAGTTTATTGATCAACCACTTGAAAGTTTGACTCGCCATTACATTTCAATACAAGTTTATAATATAATTTTTTTTTTCTATCGAAGCACTTTCGAGAGACCCGCGTTACAATCATTTGTACTAGCAAACTAGTCTCATATGCTAGTCATTTGTACTTCTCATTACATGGAGTAAGATGATTTTTTTTTTTTTTTTTTTTTTGGATGACTAGCAGAATTTGTTGCTTTTTGGGCATTCAGCTACAATATTTCAATACTTGGTCACGAAGAGAGATCGTCCCCCATGGTAGTCTATCTCGTAAAAGTCGAGTTCTTTCGATCGGGGATAAATGATAATATAGTATTATATATAAATGGAAGGCTTGTCAAATTTAGATGGGTTTATTTCAGTTTAGTATAAGTTTTGCTTAAATTAGGTTTTCATTCCTTAGTTTTAGTTTCCTAATTAAATTAGACTTAATTAAACACTTTTTTCATTAGACTTGATTGTTGAATAAGTAAAGAGTTTCTCCCTCTAAATTCTCTCTTTTCTCTCCCCCTTTTTCTATCTCTTCATCCTTTCTCTTTTCTTCTTCCCCTCTTTCCCCTTCTTCTATACTTCAGGTTCTAAATGTCCATCGTCCTTGCTCCACACTCGGAACATGATTTAAATTGATTAACCCCTATAACTTCTTAAAGCTTAGGGTAGAAAAAGAAAATGAATAGTTGTAGTTGCAAGCACTGCTGTGTAATCTAACATTTCTTGTCATTCTTCAGAATTCTTCTTTTACAGTATCATCTCAGGTATTCATGTATAGTAATAGCTATTGACATAAACTTGTTTAATAATAACAAAACAAAGGTATATACTCACAGCATAGTTTGAAGGTGAGCTGGTCTCCTCGTTTTCATCAGGGGATTCAATGAGGATTGGCTCTTTTTCTGCCTTTTCTGGTGTGATCTTTCCAAGTCCTTTAGAAAGAAATCAGACTCTGTCAAAAAAAATCCAAAAAATTGAATCATTGAAGAGTTAAAATGTACTCTTCATTTTACCAACTTAAAATTTCTAGAATTCGAGATGTAAACTCAAGCAGCATAGAACCATTCTTCTTCTGCTTCATTTTGCTGGGGTCAGACTGAAGGTAGGAGGATATTTGTAGTAAGGTGTTCACTTAATGACTGTAGCTGGAGAATTTCCATCACCCGCTTGCTTGTCTGGAATTTCTTTACCATTTGGTTTAGCCAGAAATAAAGAAAATTAAGCTCTTGTTTGGTCTCAATTTTAAAAAAACTCATTTTTAACCACACATTTCATAGGATCCACAACTTTGGAATTTGGGTGTGACCCGAATTCCTTTGTTGAAATATTTGAAGAATTCTAACTGAAGTGCACGTCATGAAAAATTCAAGTTTAGAATGCTATTGAGTCCTATGTCAAGTTGAGGTTCTACTTTGGAAGCCCATTAAGAGTTGAAATTTGTATTGGACTTGAAGATGTTGAATTATGGATCGAGAAGAAAAATTACCGCTGTTTCCCTAGCTTACCGCTAGTTGGACGCTCGAGCAAGGCCGACAGAAAAACAGCCCGAAACTTGTCGCCCGCTTGTCACTACCCCGTCGCTTGAGCGACGGGATTGTCACTCGAGCGACAGTGTTATCCGGCCCAAGCCCATTTTGCGTTTTAACACTTTTTTGGCATTTTATTTTAACTACAACCCATCTACTAGGGTTTTGGACGTCCCCTACTTGTTCCCTATAAATACTTGGCTCTTCTCTACAATTTGTAAGAAATTAAAGGTGTGAGATATATGATTACTAGATTTTAGGATCATTGTAATTTTTTCTCTTTTCTCCATTATATTCTGGTCAATAAAACTTTTAATTCTTCTGTCATATTTTTGTCTTCTTTTATTCTCTTGCTTGATCATATACTTCATCATTATTTGCCATATAACTTCAATATTTCAATCCGATGATTGGTATCACAACAACAAGCGGTATCAATCCTAACAATCTTTTCAACAACATTTCATCAACTCTAAACAAAATCTATTAAAAATCTGATTTTTAGTTCAACCAACAAGGGCAGGGGTTAGTACAGCAGAATTCACAAAGAGCAACTACTTTGGTTTTATGTAAATTATAGGATTGGCTCCATTTTACTCCCAACATATCCTAAAGAATATGTAAATATGAGGCGAAACTCACAAACCACAACCATTATGGTTTTATGTAAATTATCAGACTGGCTCCATTTTACTCCACCATGTCCTAAAGCATAGTTTTTATAATCGTGCAGAATCCATAAATTTGTGCTCGTCTCTATTCACTCCTTAGAGCACCGTACATATACGAATACAAATATCATCTGACAAACTTAACAAGTCCTCTTAATTAACTTCAAATAAACCTGCCACTGTAATTCCATCTGCGTCCCAATGCAATCAAAATAAAATTAATAATATTCTACGATTTCTGTGCACCTTGAGAAGTGATCAATTATATAACTATTAAAACAGCTCAACTACTACAGTCCAAAGAAAAATGTTTATTATGAATCTGCAACACAATCACGAGATTTTTTCTTCACCTTCTGGCTAGAGGATTAGTCAAAGAAGCGAATGGATGCAATGTACAATCCTTGAAGCAAGATGTACAGCAAATACCTTATCAGAAGAAGCTCGTGACTGCGGCGGTGTCCTTTTCACCTTCGAATTGGCCTTTCCCTTTCATTTTTTGCCATTACTACACCATTCCTCTTCCTCCTCTTCTTCATAATCCTTACCTTCCTCAAATTCACCACCCTCGCAATTTCCAACTTCCTTTACTGAACCCTCTCTGTGTGGAAACAGCGTTGACTGAACCAATCGCCGCCTGACGCGAGTCCCGTCCATAGCAGAATTGGGGTTTGATGGTGGAGGAGAAGAAGGATTTGCAATTGGAGAAGCGGTTTTGCCGCGCAGTGAATTCTTATAGGTGGTACTCGGAGCTGGGGAGTAAAACGTAAATAATTGTTTTTTGGGTGAAAATAGTAATTTTAACTAGTAGGTTGGATGCGTATTGTGGGAGGATACATAAGTTGAGGATGTCCGCGTCAAGAAAACAAATATAGGGACTTGAATCGCATGTTGGCTATAGTTTCGGGACTATTTTCGAATTTCCCAAAGAATATTACATGTGAATTATTCTTGTCTCGATGTTCAAGAAAGTTGGCCACTGTCGGACGAACGCTCTCTCTCTCTCTCTCTCTCTCACAGTGCAGCTGGAATCAGCTCCAGACCAGTAAAAAATCTAAACCCTAAAACGTGAGAACAACCATAAAACGCCAAGATATCGACCTTTTCAGTTTTCCCTGCTAAAAGGCCTTTCCTTTCTCTCGGGTTAAAGCAGCAAAAGAACCCATTTTTCGCATAAACGGAGATAAATCCTTGTTCTTGAAAATGGCTAACAAAAACCCATTCACCATTCCCATTATCTTCCTCTACTGCTTAACTACATTACTCTCTCAGACAACCTCAAAGTCCACAATAGAGCCATGTTCCAACTCCGACACCTGCAGTGCCCTTGTGGGCTACACTCTCTACACCGACCTTAAAGTTTCAGAGGTCGCTTCACTTTTTTCCGTCGACCCCATTTCGCTCCTCCTTTCAAATTCCATTGACATCTCGTACCCCGATGTTGAAAACCACATACTCCCATCTCAACTCTTCCTAAAAATCCCCATCCCCTGTTCCTGTGTCGACGGGATTCGTAAATCCTCCACGACTAGCTATAAGACCCGCCCATCCGACACCCTTGCCTCCATCGCAACCGCCGTCTACGGAGGACTTGTCTCGGCCGACCAGATCAACGAGGCCAATCCTGACGCGGGTATCTCTGACCCTTCTGTGCTTAATGTAGGGACTAAGCTTAATATTCCACTCCCCTGTACTTGTTTCAACAATAGTGATAACAATTTGCCGGCGATTTATATGTCTTATGTGGTGAAACCTGTGGATACACTTTCGGGGATTGCTGCTCGGTATTTCACCACTCTGAGTGATCTTATGAATGTGAATCAATTGGGGAGCCCTGCTATTAAGGAGGGTGACATTCTTGCCATTCCCTTATCTGGTACTGATTCTATTCATAGTTTGGTTTGTTCGATTGTTGTTGTATGTGTTGCTTTTGAAAGATTAGTTATGTATATTGGAGTTGAATGCATTAATTGTAGACCAACTTTATTAGCAGTAAGATTTGATTCACAAAATTGTTATTACAATTCAAATGTAATTTGTGATTGACATCGTTGTCCAAGTGTGGAGCTGACATTCTCATTCTAAGATAAAAGAAAACCCCCCCCCCCAACAATCTTAACAAGTTCTTCTACACTTTTTGCTATGTTTATGCTCACTGAGAGATAAAATGAAAGCCTTTTCGAGTTGCTGAAGAATTCAAATATGTAGAGTACTATGAAATTATGAAGAATCTCAATTGTGTGTGCATTGCTATAAAGTATAACCTTTTGTACAATAGGGTTCAAAATTGTTATGCTAATGTTCATATATGTGGTATCATTACCTTTCATTTAATATCAGTGACTTCTGGAGATCCTATTTTGACTCATTAGGTTATTGTTTTTGTTTATGTAGTGCCTTTTATGAGTAGTATCCGCGTAGCATTGTTGTCCTACGCAATTTTCCTCCACTTCTGTCAAGTTTTTGTTCCCAATTCAAATTTGTCCACTCAAGGGTAATTACACATTTTCCTTTTGGAAAAGAAATTTAAATTTCCTGTTTTTATTTTTCCACCAATTCATTTTTGGAGGCATTTTTTTACAGTTGGATTCATTATTTTTAGGAAACTGAAAATGCCACAGTAGGTTCCATGTGTTAAAGATTCATCAGTAGAATTTACCCTCAAAACTGGCTTGTAAGTGGAGGATATGCCCTTATGAGCCCACAAAGCAAGATTTAACTTAGTTGCATGGTACTCAATAAGTTGTAAACTCCAATCACCCCTATTAAAAGAATCATTAGAAGAAAATTTGGTAGAATTCTTCATTAAAACCAGCTTCTAATTAGAAGACCTAATTTGTTTATCAACCCGCTAAGTCAGAAACTGAGCCTCAACGTACTAATGTGGGACTCAGTTAGGGTCATTACACCAGTAAAATGTTGGTAGAGATTTTGTTCGTTCTTTTCATTTGACATAGTTGCTTTTATGGATGACGCTTTCTACAGTCTCTTTGTGGATGTCTATTAAAAATTGGGGTTTATGATAGAGCTGATACTATGATCAATGAAGATGGCACATTAGAGAACTCATTAAATGTTTGGTAGCGATTTTGTTTGTTCATTACATGTGGCATAGTTGCTCGTGATTTTTATGGATACACTTTCTGTGTTCTCTTAGTGGATGTCTGGTAAAGATTGGGATTTATGATAGAATTGATACTTTGTTCAATATGCAGAAGGCACATTAGAGTCATTTGATGTCTCTAAAGTTTATTTTTGTTTTCATAATTGTTGTTCAATGAATCAAATAGTTCAAAGAATAAAAGAATATGTAAGCAAGCTAAATGATGTAACAGTAGGATTTTCATTTTATACAAGCAGAAAAGCTTGGTTTATGTATGTTGGAAACTGGCGATTGACAAATTTGTAAATGACTCTCCATGTAATGCATTTTGCAGCCTGTGCATCTAATTTTCCAAAGTACGCTTCGGATTGTGGCTTGTTTGTACCGAATGGGAGTTATGCTATAACTGCAAGTGACTGTGTGCAGTGTAGTTGTGGGCCAGGGAGCCGCAAGTGAGTGAGCAACTTCAAGTAGCCATATGCCTTAAATCCTCCCTTTTCCCCGTGATTAAGGTAATCATATCTCTATACAAGGGAATTATCTTACGGATTTCTTGTATTCTTGCAGTTTATACTGCATGCCAGCTTCATTGTCAGTTTCCTGCTCGAGCATGCAATGCAGAAATAGTAATCTCATGCTAGGAAATGTTACCACACAACAGTCGAGCGCTGGATGCAATGTGACTTCTTGCAGTTATGGGGGCTTTGTAAATGGAAGCATCACGACCTGGTATGCTTATGCTTCTAAACGGGCACTTTGTCCTTAAATTTCTGTTCTGTGAGAATGGTTATTTCTATGGACCTCTGGTTTTTTTGGATATGGAAAAATGGAAGCTTTCTCCTATAATTCTTCTTTGCCTTATTGTAGGTTGTACTCATCTCTTCAAGCTAGATGCCCAGGTAAATGTCAATCAAATGCTATTCCTTTGACTATTTCACCCCTTCATTTTGTCGTAATCACGAGTTTTTTGTGATTTAAATTGTGAAAAACAACTTATTTGTAAACTTCTTCACTATTGTTGGATTGTGCAGAGCCTAATCATAGCTTACATATACAATTATTCTCTTGATCATGAATCAACGTAATTGGGTATTCCATAAGTGTATTAGGCGACCCTAATATTCCTACTGTATAAAGGATTTTAAGGAGTCTGCTTTTGTGTGTGAGACGCGCAAGGAAAAATCTTGTAGTCTTCTCCATTGTGGTGAAAACCTGCTTTGGAAGTGTACAGGGTTTTCAAATCTAGACTTAACCACTACAAATCTCTGCATTCACTTTAATCATTTTTATTTTCACGCTGATTATTTTATCTATCGTAAGAAGGAATCAGGGCTTAATCCTTAACGAGAAGTGGTAGTGATGAAATACTTATTTTGGTTTCAACACATGATGCTCTGTTGAGATCTAGTGGCGTGTTTGGCAATGTGGAATTATACCATACTGAATAGTATTAAATAAGAAAAAGAAGTTCATAATATGGTATATTATACTGTTTGGTAATGATCTGAATGCTAAATATCAAACATGCACTAGATCATTACAGTTTTCCTGAAGATGCTTAATTTTTCTCAAAATGCTGCTAGTTATATGGACACGTCACTTGCGCCCATATTGTTCATGATTTTTTTAAATTCTTTTCTGGATTGAAATACAGGATCACAGCAATTTCCGTCACTTATTGCTCCACCTACAGTAGTTCCAGATTCATTATTTGCACCGGCCCCCTCACCTTCTGAGTCTGGTGGTTTTCCAACAACGACACCAAAGCCTTCTGTGGTGCCTTCCTCTGGTGCAGGTATAGGATTTCCACCCGCAAATGGACCAGCTGGAAGTGCCTTGGGTTCCTCTGATGCTTGTTCCTTGACGAACAATTTATCTAGTTTTTCGGCCATGCTTACTTTAGGTCTGGTTTTCAAGTTTATAATGTCGATTCCATTGTAATTTCTTCAGTTTTGGTGAACGATTGGACCTTGTTTTGCTCGGTTTTTACTTTCTCTAAGGTCCTAACACTTCGTGTTGTATTTAAACAATTTATTGCTGTCATTGCAGTTTTTTAATGCTGCCAACTGATGATTGCTAATTGTTCTTTCTTCATATTATTTTTTCTGAACCGGGCAATTATTTTCAGTGGTGAACATTTCTTCATGGTCTTTATCTGCGTTTATCCTGTTCGAATTATTCTCGTTCTCTTACATGATTCTATGACAAATGTGCTGGTTTCTCTTCGAACTACTGATGTCTTGAACAGAGAATAAAAGAAAGTAGAATAATTAAGAGTTGATATAAATACAAGTACACCGGCATAGTGGGGTGGAGATGGGGGGACGGGTCTTAAGTTTTCATAGCTCTTGCTGTAGAGAATTGATCTGAGGAATATGGGATTTTCCAGTAGTTTCAAATTTGTCATTATAAACGTCGGCTGATGTTTTTATGTCCACCACAGGCAATTCATGGGCCTTTCCTTCATGGTATGTTAACATATCAGAGGTTGTCTTCTCTTTGCTTTTACCCCACACCACTGAGTAAAGTCCGAATACTATGATGATTGCTCCAATTAAGCTGCAATTACATTCACAATGAGGGCATTAGTTAGATTGTTCAACTCGAACCCAACTCACCAGTTAGCTCCAGGTCCGGTTCTAGTGGTTCTGGGAAAAAATGTCGACCCCTATTCCTAGGACATGCGCTTATGCTTTGATCAAGCATATATGATGTGCTAGACTCAAGAAAAAAAAAATGAATTTGAGCAGAGCATATACCTCCCAAGGTGAACTTGTTCAGACAAAATAATGGCTCCTAGAACAGCTGTGATTATCATGCTTAGGGGGCTAAACGCTGTCACAAACACTGGACCTCGTACCTTGTTCACAATACTTTGCATGTAATATGCAATTCCTGAGCAGACAATCCCCTAAGGACAACATAGAATTTTCATGAATATATAATCAAAATCAGAGCCTCGACTCTCAAAAATTGTTATATAAAGGCGTCGTGATAGTTATGAACTAAGATGGGATCGAGTATTGTGCAATTTTTACTCACGGAATAGGCTGCAGCTAGAAGCCTCGAGTCGAAACCAATAGCCCAAGCACTCGTATGGCGTTCCATTACCAACGCCACCACTCCACCTTCCACCATGCCCATGAAACAAACTAAAGATGTAAGGGAGAGCTCGGCTGGATATTCCTTCAACGTCTTATTCTGCTCAATGTATAGATGAAAAAATAAAGAGAGTTAGGTTACTCCACCTGCTAGGTTACACGGTGATAATAGTTATGAAAAAAATTGAAGAGAAGATACTTACTTGAACAATAAAGAAGGCGGACCATCCTACAATACACGCAATCAACATGATTGTGCCACTAACCCAATGTTCATGATTGGCCGAGTCAGCAGTGGGTCCATGGTGATGGTGGCTACCGCCTTTCGAGTACCCTAAGATATCGACGATAGGGCCTTTATACAATGTCATCACCATTGCTCCTGAGACTGTTATTACTGTCCCAATGATCTTTGCTAGACTATGCATCTGTTTTGGGTTTACCTTCTCCAACCTATGAGGTAAATAAATTATTAGGCCGCGCCGTGAATTGACCAGCCGGGCTCGACCGGTTTTAACAGTGGTGAATGAAGTGATTACCTGAAAATAATTGCCATGATGAAGGTGATGGCAGGGAGAACATTGACAATTGCTGATGCAAATGTTGCAGATGTGGACTTCATTCCAACGTAGTACAAGTTTTGATCCAACACTGGCCTAAAAATACGAAAACCCGGACATTTTTTTCAATCGCTTAAGTATTTATTTATGTATTTGTCAAGTTAAATTGGACATAACTAGACTAAACATGTCTAGTTCAATTGATCGTCGTGTAATATTCACCATTAAGTTATTAATATATACGCAAAGATAATATGAGAAGTGTTAAAGGGAATTACTCAAGAAAACCTAGCAGCATTATCTTTAGAAACACTGATAGTGTCATCTTTGGCCTTGTTTTCCTGCAAGAGGGTATTCAACAGTATGATTAATTAATTTAATATCTATCAACAAAAAATAAAAACAAAAAATATTGTCCTCGTGTGATATGTCTATGAATCAAATTTAGAGAATAAAAATTCGACTAGATATACGTAGATGAACCTTTCGAGAAAAAATGCGAAGGGAGTGAAAACTAGTGTGGCCACAGCATGGCGGTAGACAACAAGAACCCAATGACTAAATCCGTGCTTCAAAGACACCATGGTAATAATGTACATTCCGGCATAGCCGAATTGCAAAGATATCATGGCCAAGTAGGGTTTCATCTTATTGAAAGCTAAACCCATCATCCCCCATGAGGTTTGGTCTCCCATCTTAGTACTCTTTAATTTCTCTTGCACAAATATTGCATGGAATGAACATAAATGAAAAATCTTATGGCCTTTTATACACGAAGCAAGAAAAAATGTGCGTATATGCGCGCGCACGTACGTGCTCGAGTGTGTGTATGCATGGTGGCACTAACTGTTAAATCCTCTTTTAAGATTCCTAATCCATCAAACTCCAATACTACCCTTACTTCAAGCAACAAGAATCATTGGCATAAATTATAGAAAAAAATATTCCAATAAAGATAAAAGAGTTCTCTTCATTGGAGAAATGATTTCTATTTTTATATATTATTAGCGAAGTGGAGTTTGAATGTATTGACCATCTAATGTTATTAGAATTTGGTGCTATGTGATGCAAAAGTAGGGATATTAATGGTAGATGAGTGGACACCTTTTCTTGAAAATGGTATGTATATATAATTCACCCTTTTTCTAATTATTATATGAGGTTGCTTTGAATGATTTGCTTCATACCAAATTACATTGAAAAAATTAGTATGAGTTCGAGTGAAGTGTTTTTCATTGTAGAATATGTTAAGTATACGTTTAAAATTAGTCCATTTTCGACTATATACATGCGGAATAGAAGCCATTGTTGATTGATTATATGCATTCAAGGAAAGTTTGAGAATGTATATACGTACACGTGTGAAATTAGTCAGATTTCATACATGTGAAATAAAAAAGTTTAGTATTTTTTGAGTAATATCCAATAATTATACTTAATTTAACTCATAAAATGGACATGTAACCTAAAATTCAACCGGTAAAGCCTAAAACTCATGGTTAAATATAAAACATTTAATTATTATTATTTTTTAATCAAAATATGGTTTAGTAATTTGTTTGATGTCTATTAAAAATGATCTCCCTCTTTTGTTGCATCTAATGATAATTTGGAGACTATGAGTAATATATTGTGCTAGTCGAGAACCTTTTAAAGAAAAACAAAAGATTCAATAAAAGAAAATAATAAAACTTCTTATACACTCGACTGGACAAAATTGAATAAAAAAGAAAAGAACGAGGGGTCGATAATAATACTAATGTTTATGGAGTTCTCAATGATGTTTAGTTATATCATTTTTGCACAACTTAAGTTGCGTAGGGGAAATTTTCTTACCCATTCCTTAAGGCTTTTGAAAAAAGGTACTTAGGAAAAGGACATTGTTCATAAAAACAGGTATTTAGGAAAAGGACATTGTTCATAGTATACAAAATTCTTCGTAAAATGCACTAATATTTTGCAAGATATAGAGTATAATTAAATGTGTGGTTTTTCTTTTTTCAGGAAAAAATTTGGGATTTTCTCGTAACATGATGATAAATTCTTATTCAATTTTAAAGTTCAAATCGAATGTCTCTATTTTCCATTTTAAAGCTCGATTGAATCACAAGTCTAGTATGCTAAACATGTTTGATAGTGTAAAATTGTAGATATATTAAAGTGTTCTAAACAATATTAAAAAATAAAAGAAAGTTAAAGAATCTCATCCATACGAAGTTGTCTAATTCAAAATCAAATAAAAGCAAGTTTGGTGCAATCGTACTAAGATTCCAACGTTGAGTTGGGTTGATTCTCACCTCATCGTTGGGAACAAATGCGATTATAATAGAGGGATGTGATTCTGCTTTTATGTAATCTGGCCAACAAGAAATTATTGTTTGCTTTCTTAAATTCTTATCACATCTTCTAATTGCTAAATTCATCAATAGTCGTCCAATTTTATACTTAGTATCACAATGATCACTCAATTTGATTTTGTTTCACCACAGGCATCAAACTTTATACTTAGTGTCACTATTACTACCTAATTTGATTTTATTTCACCATGACTAATGTTTCTTCAGGCCATCCAATTTCATATAACGTTTCATTATGGCCACTGAACTTATTTTCATAATTTTCACTAATTTTAAAA
>CAIGRB010001813.1:29355-42890 GCA_903798255.1 Fraxinus quadrangulata | reverse complement strand
TAGGTCATATATTATTTTTTTAATCACAATTTATCTTTTTCATTGGTCACATATTGTTTATTGGTTACAGATTAACCAATTTAATGGTCACAATCAACCAAATACTTTGTGCACCATCTCGTCACTCCCTCCCAGCAGTACCACTGCCACCGTCTTCGCCACTACCACCACCTCAAACAAATCAACACATCGCGAAAAATACCACCACGTCATTGTACTGAACCACCACCACCTCGACACCACCACAAATACCACCATCACTGAGATCTACCACCACCATCACCAAAAAAACTACAGTCACCATGACATCCAACAAAACCTCCGCCACCGTTGGATCCAACAAAGTCACTGTCACCCCAAACACCACCACCACAACCCCCATCCACCAGCTAAAAACACACCCAAAATTTCACATCAGATCTCGGAGCTGTAGGTCTCGGCCATGGCACACAGTAGATTTCTGCGGCAGCGTAGTGGCTGCACGCAGTAGCACCACTACAACCACCGACAAAAATGACCACCACCATTGGCCGTCGATCTGTAACCATCGGATGATCGCCTCGAATCTCGAGCTCTACCTACACAACCTACCTACAAAAAGCAGTATCATCCATATACAGAAAAATATCATCCAAATTTGTGGAGCTGAGTAGTCGTCGGACCACTGTCAACTGCAATACTACCAACAACCACCTCCAAACATGTAGTCGTCTATGGAGGCGGAGACGGAGTTCCAATGTACAAAATGGGATCCTTGGCGACGATTAGACATAGACCTAGTTTGCTGTCGGCTCGATCGTCGTCAACGTGGTGTAGCCTAAGCTCCTTTTATAGGAGAAATGGTGAGAGAGATGGGGAGAGAGAGTGGTAGAGGCAGCGTGTAGGAAAACATAGAGGAGAGAGTGGAGAGAGAGATTGTAATACAATCTAATTTTTAATAAATAATTTAATTATAACCTGATTTGTGAAATTATAAACTTAAATCCTGATTCTTGAAATTGAAAGTTAAAAGCCAGGTTTCTCTGTAATTTCCTTTTTAGCCTTTTAGGTGCAAACCACTTTATTAGACTCAAATTTTGACCAGTACATTTTAATGGGTCGAACCCGGGTGATCCACTAGCTAAAACCTGAAAGTATAAACGAACCCGACGCCAAAATCTGCGAGTCAGACCCGGATCCGACTGGAACGGAGCTCCGCTCCGGTCGTCTCTCGCCACCACGGGCTCTGTACATAAATTAATAGAACAATTTAGAATTGGCGTAATTCAATTACAATGTTCAATCCGATATCAATTATTAAGAGATAAAAATGCAATTTGCATGTTATTTGATTTTTTGTATAACCAGATTTCTGTGGATAATATCTCTCTCTATCATCAGCTAAACGTATGCATTCAGTATTTAGTTTAGAAAGGGGGATTTACAAAAATGTCTAATTTCATATTTATCAATTAAAAAATGTCTAATTTTGATGGCTCTTGCAAAAATGGTCAAATTTATTATTAAATTGTCTATTATACCCTTATGAAAAATGAAGCATTTTTCATTAATTTATCACGAATTTCAAAAAGAATGAGTAACTTCAATGATAAGCTACAATAAAATGACGTTCTCGACATTTTAAAAGTTGTTATTGATATTTAAATCATGTTTATTTTGATATTTCATTCGTCTAAAACGAGATTTCATTCCGAATATAAGAGTTCTCTACATTTCATAAAATTCTTAACATTTGAAATATAATTCTCAATATTTACTACATGTCAATGAAAAATATAATATTTATTGTGATTTGACATATGTACTTTTGAAATAAGTAGGACCGATTATGTGTCAAAATTTTATTTGCCAACAAAATTTTTAATTGTGCATATTTTTATCTTTAGTGTGGAATTATAAATTGTTAACAAAAATATTTTGATCAAAAATATTGTAAAATAAACATTGAATAAATTTTCAATATTTTACAAATGACCACATAAGAGTGGACATTTCCTGTGATTTCCACTTTTAGAAATTGAATGAAAAATGGAATTTAGACATGGACCTTAATTCTCATGCGTAAATGTGAATGAGAACCTAGCCAAGTGTCACGGAAAATTTCTCTGTAGGAATTTGTTTAGCCTTCGTTTTGCCCCCATAGGTGTGTTTAAGTCACATTATTTTGAAAGAATATATTTTGGAATAGTAGATTGATAAATAATGTGTGACTAAAAAAGAATGAAAAATTATTGATGTGATAGAAAATATTATTTTATTGAAAATGTGTAGTTGAAAATGAGTAGATGAAAGAGAATAAAAATTTTAATGTAGACCAAACAGGTGCTAAAATTATAATTTTTAGGAGCCAAAGAAATTTGCATGATGACGTCATTGTAAAACCCCCTTTAAGGTGAGGAGGTATGTAAATAGGAGAAGTCTAAGAAAAGCTTAAATGATTCGAGCAGATAGAGCTCCAATGGAAGGCTGTAGACTGGCTTGTTCTACGTAGTGTGTCAACAAGTTGAACCGAAACTTGCGACTTAGTCGAAAAAATCCCTTGGCTCAAGCTTCTTTTTGCAGGCTGGGTCATGGGGCATTTTTAGCCACTCACGAGTCGGCCCATGAGGGCTCGGTGAGCCACATGGGTCGGCCTAGGCTCAGGTCAAGTCCCAAAATTTTGGCCTGGTTGGGCCTCGAGTCAGGTCAATTTGGGTTTTTCTCGAACCGAGTCGTCTCCAGTGGATGGGTTCGTTTGCCCTATGTACCTAACCCGAGTTATAATTCCCTCAAATATTAGGGTGCATTTAGTTGCTAGCATGGAATTTGTATGGAAAGAAAATAAATTCTAGACAATTTAATTACCTAAAACTTATTTGTATGAAAATTATTAATTAAATTTGTTTGATTAATTTAATTTTCAATTTAGAAAATATTGTACTTATCTATTTTTTAATAGTAGGTAGATGAAAGAGGGGATAGATGAGAGAGAGAAAGCGAGAGTGAAGTACCTGAAAAATAAAAATCATCTCTCTAAAGAAAATATTTTCCTTATTTTTATGGAAAATGTTGTCAAGTAACCAAAAATAAAAAAATATTTTTCTCGTAAAAAATTGTCAATTAAGCAACACAAAGGTAGGAAATTAGGTGAAAATAATACATTTTTCATGAAAAATATTGACAATCAAACGTACATTATTTCAATTGAAGAACACAAAGAAACTGCAAGTTCTTTTTCACGTAGAAATTTCAATTATTATCTCAATTGATAGCCTGATTGAACCCTTCTTTTGATGGGCATTTTACAGTGAGTTGGCTGATGACACAATCTTTCAAAGCTCGGAGGGTCTAATTATCATGGGAAAGGTGGGCAGCACGAGTCTAAGGTTTGTAGCATATGTCTTCCGGTGGTTGCTGTGCTCAAATTTCTGTGGCTCCGCCAATATTGAGCAATGCCGTCAAAAGAAATCCTGGAAGATCATATTGAAGATCCATGGGAATCAAATTTGCAACTTGTATTGAAATGGGAAAATTAAAATTTCTACTAGTGTCAACTGAGTGAGGTTTGGATGTATATAATCCCCCAAGCTTGGTCAGCAACTAAGTTGTCCACGTCAATGGAGGAGTTGAGGTTTGGACAGACTACGTTTTCAAACGAAAACGAATTGATGAACGAAATTGTGATTTTATGCAAACTTCGTCATTTGGAGTTCAAATGAATCGTGCTATTCAACTAGTCTAGATGACTATCGAGTTATGTGATAGTGAGATCACTTACACATTGTTCAATGTCTAAAAATGCATTCAAATTTCATTAGAGGATATACATAGATTGATAAATATTTAGACTCTAGATGAATAATATCACTCTTTCATAATTGTTAAATAAGACCTAACAGCTACATTACTGAGAAAAAAATATTAAATTATTATGTTCGATTTTCAGTTCTTTCTAAGCCATTACGGTGAATGGACATATGAGCATGATGTCATAGAAGGCAATCCTTCAATCTCCGATCATGTAAGGGATGTCTAGACCATGGTACCAATCCAAATGTGGTATATAAGTAAATGAAGCTAGCAGTGCATTAGAAAGAAACTTGTGTGAATAAACCTTCTCAAAAAATATAGACTCGAACTCTAAAGTGATTTGACTGTCGTAAGAATAGGTCAACAAAGATATATCAGAGCATCAGGGTGACGAAAGCACGTCATGCTATGGAGGAAGGGAAAATAGCTCTACCATGCCCTCCAAATGGAGCCCCCTTTTATTACTTGATTTTTTGTATTCTTACCAATAGACAAAAAAAATATTTTGCTCAAAGCATAGGTATCTATTGTTTCATACATGTAGAGTTATTACAATGGAGATTTGGTTGACATTCTTACAATCGCTCATTCTCCACGAGCATGGGGAATGTCGATCCAGATAAATTTTGTTGACATGTCCGACTCCAATTTCTGGACGATTTTTGGGGTTGAACAAATGGGCAAGAACCCAAAATTTTGCCCAATTTTTTTCCCCTTGAAAGGCTGCCATTATAATTTAACTGACACATGAAAATGAATTGAAGTTGGATGACTCAATTGGCATCTTTATCGAAGTTCAGTGACCAAATTGAAATCAATCATTCAATGTTATGATCTCATGAAGAATGACAAATTGCCAAGGACGAAGTCACACGAAATAAGAGTTCCTTTAAAAAAAAAAAAAAGACAATTTTTCCATAAAATATCAGTATATCAGAAAACCTGAATATGGTGAAACATGCGCCAAAAAGCCCAATCAAACAACATTTGAAAGCATACAAGGAACCTATACACACTGCACCAAATACAGAAAACAAGAAATAAAAAACAAACCGGCATCCATACTTGAGGCCACTTGTGCGTTTCTTTTATACAAGTTCATGCTTCAAATACGATAGATGTAATTTTTATAGGAGAGTAGGGACCTATTCCTCTGTGTCAGCAGTTTCTGAACTGAACGAATCATGGGCACGTAAAAAGTAAGTGTGCTATTGAGCGATCTACAGAATTTGTATCGGTTTCCACGTTCATGAATCCAGCGCACCTATAAAGAAAGGTCATTGACAATTATCAACGAATTCAAACAGGAGCAAAAGGCATTAGCCTTTTTAGCATCATTTTCAGCGAAACATACTCAGTTATACGTTTAGGTTATGCAGAATGATTGAACATTATTGATGTGCAAATATATGGTGACATACTTGTTTGATCCTCCAGCCATAAATGCCCCACTGGCATCTCTTTCATCTCCGGAGCTGCTGTTCAGGTTTTCATGGTGTTGTCTTTGTTCAGCACTCCTTGCTAAACGATATAAACCATCCCTTATGCATAGCTTTGTCCTCAAGTCCAACTAAACAAAAAATGTTAACCACAATCAGTGCAAGGCAGTTGAATATTTATGAAGACATGAAGCATACAAAAATGGAACTATTGAATGATAGGCAGTTGGCATATAAGGGTGCGTGGAAGACCTAGGAACTATTGAATGGAAATAAAAATGAGACGTAACTCTAGTTCTTGTTACCTAATAGGCCACACGTGTAAAAGCATATGCCCTGCCTGAGGGCTTACATGTACGTGCACGCCTATACCAGATGAGTATCTTTACCAAAACCTTGTGTTTGAATGGTCCAATGGACAATTTAGCGTGCTGTCCCCTTTCTCTCGTTTCACTGCTTTGGAAGAGGGCCTTAGAATGATAATCTAAATCATTGGACCCCCTCGAAAAGTTCTGTTACCCACACACAGATGAGAGTGATCAGGGAGGACAACACGAAGTGAATTACTGAAGTTTAGAGATGCGTTCAACCACTTCATCTAAAAGCTTAAGTTGTTAGATAATGTCACAATTGTATCATTTAAATGTTTTACTCGACATACCCCTTCACATGTAGCGGGATTCATATTTTTCCATCAAAGCCTACCACATGCATAATTTCAATAAATGGGTAGTGGCAAAACTTGTACTTAGGGGACCGTTGCCTGCTTTGATATCAAGAACACAAAGATGATAGAGAATAAAATTCTGATATTATGTTTCATTACGAATAAAATTGTGACTATATGTGTACAATGTAGTCTATCTAAGAAAAAACATATGTACAAGAAATAATGCCTACTAATATAGAAACTATAAAAGTTTAAGCTGTTAGCTAAGGCCATATGTATATCATTAAAGTAATATATAAATTGTGCAGTGAGGTTGATTATCTTATCCAGGTAAGTAGTCTAAAATTATCTTATCCTTTTTAACTTTCCACTTTAATTTCCGCTGATCTACATATTTAACCATCCATACCATGAAACTTCTATTACCAAAGGGTGTACTCAAACTACAAGGAAGTTAAACAAGGAAAGTTCTCAATATCTCTTTGTAGCCATGTCTTGAATAAAACTGCACATTAGCCATTGAATATGATCTCTCTTTGTAAAATAGCTCCAATAGAACAACTTGTGTTGATTTTGACTGAATTTGCAAACTCTACATAATCATGTAGAATTGAAGTTCCAAAGCAATCTTCGGTCTGTAGGACCTTAGCATTACACGGATGCAAATAATAATTCTGTAGTCTCTATATAGCCTGGAAAATTGCATCCCTATTAAGGCAGTGCAACTAACAAAAAACCTAAAAAATTTCTGAAGTTGCAACTGTATAAACTGTTCAACTCTTTCAAACTCAAAACTTTTGGTTGATAATACAACATGAAAATTGGATTTGACTCTTACTGTACCATTATGGCATTACTAGCACAACAGTTCTAGAAGTTTTTGTCTCCCGTATGATAAGACACCATGCAATATAAAATAATAGATAAATTAAACCTCAAAAGGTTTTATGCCATTCAAATAATTCATAATGTACCACAACATAAATCTTACATATTTAAAATCCAGAAAGAACATTATACCTGTTCTGTGACATGCTGAAGCTGGCGAAAACTAACTGCTTCTGGTGCAATATCATCCAAATTCAAACTCATTGACAGGCATTCTTGTATGTTTGAGGAACATAATTCTGCCGGAGTTAACATCCTGACTCCTTCAACATCACAGTGATCGTCGAGTTTATCTCCAGAAAGGTGGACTTGCTTTTCTTGTGAGACAGAATCACATGTGGAGCCTTGCTGTTGATGTCGTATGTCCACACATTGGAAAGCTTGATTAGATGCATCTCCGTAAGGAAATTGAATGACTTCACTGGGTAGGTTACTGATATAACTACCATTTCCCAAGTATTGTTCTTTTCTTTTTCTCTCAGATGGGTTCTGGTGCTTTGACTGCATTTTGTACTCATGGATCTGCAAGTATTTCACGTTGAAATTGTTACATCACCAAACAATTTGAAAATCATTTAATTGGATACCATATTTCACTGAGGCAGCATCAACGGATTTTAAAGACTATATACTTCGATTAAACGAAGAAATTTGCACCCCAAAATTAATGAAATTTCAATGAATAACTATTAAATAATCAGGATTAAAAATAAGCCCATATAATTAGCAGGAATAATTCCTTCTCGAGATTCGTAAGTGTTTAAAGTACCCTTCAATGGATGCCATCCAAAATTTCATTAAGTTGCAATATTTATAAAGAAAGAAATTCCGTTACCAATTACAATGACATGCACTAACCTGATCTTTAGGTGTAAACTCATCTTTGTGGTCTGGGCTAGAGGTTCCATTCACAATAGATAGATGAGAAGCAAATTCATCTATACCTAGGGGCCAAGAACTCTCTTTGGACCCAACGATCAACTTTGATAGGTCATGGCTTTCTGACATATTTTCCATTGTATTTGATTTAGGACATGAAAACATAATATCTGACTTCGGCACATCTCTAGATCCTCCTAGAGCATTGGGTGATGAAAACCAACCAAATTCATCTTCTCTGCTGGCCCCAAGTCCAAAAGTCGAATCACAACTTCTGAAAGACAGGATCCAATGATGAGCAAACAAATGATGCAGTGAAAATTATATACACCTAATCTCAAAAGGAGAAGGCAGGCAATTACCTAAACATCCTGTCAACATCATCAAAATTATCAAAAAAGTTGAGATCATTGTCCGTTTGGGGTGTGTCCCCAAGTGGATAACTGTAAGAGTGGCTACGATCTGAAGTACTCTTCTCATCGTGAATTGGATCCCTTGCACAAAACTCACTACCAACGGAGTCTGTATTATTATTTTTGAAGTCATGACCTGATGTTTTGTTGTTATCAGATATTATCCCAGGAACATCTCTGATTGAGTGGCTATCAGATGAAGTAAGAAACAAACTACTTTGCGTGTGGGACAATGAGTCTTTATCCAATATTGAGCTCCTTCTATTATATTCTCCTTGCTCTCTTTCCTGATCAACATATCTATCACTATACCTATCTATAAAATTACTTGAAATACAAGTTACTCCACAGCGAGGTTTCTTGCAACTATCACCCTGAAAGGAATTTCTGTTGGCCCGTTTGTCACCCGTCTGGGGCACTATGTGGTCATCAATCTGGCAAAATTCATCCCAAAATGTACCTTCAATCTGTTAACAGCAGTTACAGAATTTTTAGGGGTAAAAACTGCAGAGAATAATTTTAAAGAATGAGCGTAAAAATTTACAACAGATTAGAGAATAATGAACTCGTGAATTAAGGAACCACGAGGCAGTTGTGTAAAAAACTTTCAACCATAATTCAGTCCTAAGGGCCTTAATGACCATTACCAAAATAACAGAGAGACATACTTTGGCAGAATAGAAAAAGTTACAATCAATAAGTAATCTCACCAAAGTGTAAATATAAACCTCAACCAGAGGATATTAAGCTGGGGACACAATATTGTCTTTCTTCTCAGTCGGTTTCCAGGTATAACATTCATGCAATTGTATCACAAGGAATTGTGTGATTTATGTGATCCTCGCATTAACGGAATATGTAATGTATTTAGTCCATTCATTTAGTGACATGTAACTTAGTGCCTCTAGTACACACTATCCATTTAAGTGTTCTGTGATCTCCACATTAACGGGATATGTAATGTATTTAGTCCATCCATTTAATGACCTGTAATTTAGTGCCTCTAGTACACACTATTTTCTCCTTTTTTTTCTTGTGGTAGAAATGGCTAACCTCTTTTGAATAGATAGATCAAAGACCAATGACTTATAAGACTAATTAACAGGAATTCGTAAAATTAAAATGGAAAAATATGCAACATATTACAACTTAAAATGGATACAGGGTAGAAGCTAGATAGAAAAGAAGGCATGCAGTAAGAACTGCAAAATTAACATTTTCTATAATCCAATAATTCAATGTGCTATTTCGCAGACTTATTAAAGAGAATTTTTGAAGTAGCTGATAAAAATTAGTTTATTACAGTTTCATTTATTTTCAAATATATATATGTATTTCTGATACGTCTTCTTAAGTGTATTATGATCTAGTTTTTTTTTTTTTTTTAAGTAGTGAGGTTCTTCTTTAAAGTGGGAGGACTACTTTCTTTTGTTTTGGAAATTAATGAGGTGCAGAGATTATATAATCTCTAATTTTGTAATTCAATTATATGGACATCAACAATATAAATTGCCACCAACAAGTTTTATGACTTATCTTAATGTCTCCATTTTATTAACCCCTTAGAATACTAAATATTATCAAACAAAAACTTAATAATCTGTACAACATTAATAAGTAAAATGCCCTGTGCAATGCTTCTGATATCGCTATTTCTAATTTTTCCACAAGTGGGCAAGTTACAATGTGGAAATTCATATTTAATGGGAACTTTTCTGCTATAACAAGTATAGACTCAACACATGACAGAACTGATAAGAATTCCAAGTTCTATAACCATTTGCATGAACCATTCAATAAAAAGAATGGAAGGGATGCCATAGGTTTGCATTTGCAAGAGCAATTTTAATGACAAAAGTTCTAATTATTTGCTGTTTCTGAAAGGGTAAAACTCTTTGTTTCTTTCATGTTTATGCAAGGAGTCCTTGCCAAGGACCAGACAAAATTCTATACCCCACCAGATTAGCATCTTTAACCTGCACCTTTTAGACTAAGGTGAGGGTGCATAGAAACTTCAAATATATGTCAAGCAATTAATAGAGGTAACTATTGGTGAGGATTTATTTATATGTAGTATGAAATTTTTTTTTCATCACTGATATCTCTTAACTTATATATGGCCCATTCATGGTTGACCCCCAGCGTTGCATAATAAGACCCTGTCGTGGTTGAGTCAATTACATATTACACTAAACGGTAGCCAATCAAAAAAATAAACCCTACCTTGTAGGTGCATAAGTCTGACATTTCTTCAAGTCTTCAGGTTGCAATCAAACTCAGGTATCTTTATATTTAAAATCCAAATCCTTCCTTCACCAAATCCACGGAACGGAAAAAAGTGTTAATACTATCTCAAAATCACCTTTTCGATTGCATCATTATATTATACATGAATCTCCGATCTCAAACTTTTCAGAAAGCCAAGAAAAACAAAATATAAAATCAAATGGATGAAGAAATAATAGTGCCTCCGAAATACAGAAACTATACAAAGAACTTAGATAGTTTCCATCAGAAAATTAGTGAGTATAAAAGTTTTGACTCAATTAGCACAGTACCAAAGTTGCAAAAACTAAAATTTAATCTCCAGGATTCAATTTTCCTCGGAAATAATCAAAAGCTTGATTCGTGAAACGAATTGAAAAATCTAAACAATAAATCAGTTCAGTCGACAGCAACAAAAATCCGCAATAAAATAACAGTTAATACTTTAAAACAAGATCTAGCCGGAAAACTCACCAAAAATTATAAAAACGACGCAAAAGTTGCAAGAATTCTCGGAAATGATGATTTAACTCCACAAAGCAAACAGCAGAAACCCTAAATTTGGATCACAAATCTCGGAATCGGAGGTTACAGAGAGAAAAAGGAGGATGAGGATAAAAATTTGACGAATATTTTAATTGATTAATTGAATAGATATATATATACACGGGAGTCACGGATAGAGCGCCACGTGGCGAAGAGATCCAAACGAAGGCAAGTGGGATCAAAATTCGTGGACGAGAGAGCAAGTCGAGATGCGATCTGTTACTAGAAAAATATTGGTCCACGTGTTATATACGTGTTGGAGAAGGAACACGTGCCGGCTGTATAGGTAAAGTAGTACGGAGATGAGTGAGAGACTGGTGTTTGGTGTAAGCACGCGACACTTGTAGGGTCAGTTTTGTGCCTTTGGTTTGGCTTGGCTTAGCATAGTCCAGTTGTTGCTGTTGGATTTTTCCTTTTTTTAAAAAAAAAAAAAAAACATTTCGTATATGCATCCATCGTTACAAAATATTATTTTATGATTTATTACTTTGTTTAAATATATTAAAAATTACTAATTTCTAATAATCGAACCCAAATGATAATTTATGATTGAAATGTTTCTAATAATCGAACCCAAATTATGTTTTTAATATACAAAGCGGGGCTAAATGTTTGTGAGGCAAGGTGATGTTAAGAGCGGGGCAAAGAAGGTGGTTGGCACATAATAATTAAACAATATTAGACAAGTGGACGACACAATGAACAAGATTTAATTTCTATTTTAATATCGATGTACAGTTCATCTTACCAAACAAGTCGTAAAGAAACACATTTTCGATTGCAAATAATAGAACAACTACATTATTACGAAACATCCAAGTTGCATTTATACAGTGTTGCAAAAGAAAATCATGTCTACACACCGTGTAGTAATACAGAAAAAATCCCACAGGCAAAGGAGATGGAAATCATCCTGAATGGTACATTGACAACATAATTTGTACACTGAGTCTTCATAATTAAGCAACTAAAAGCACATATGCCAACCCTTTACACATTGCATGGATAAAAGGCCAACCATGCAATTATTTTCGAGCAAAATTGACGAAAGCTCTGGTGGCTGATGCTCGTGAAGAGACCAAGAACCAGTTCATACACACAGTTCTTGTTGGAAATGGAGTGATAAAACAACAACATAATTCCGAAAGACTATACATCACTTCTTCAAGAGCTTGTGAGAGAAAATCCTCTTGGAATAAGGACTGTTGCGGGAGATTGCCTTATGGGACTCAATTGCATCAACCAAAAAATTGTGAACCGGACCCTGTTCCAATAGAAACTTTTCGTCAAAGGATATTAAACTTTCAGATGAGTAGATCAACCGTATGTGCGTGTTGGAGGGAGGTGTGGTGGGGAAGGGGATGTCATCTATTTATATTTGCATAATGTGCTTCATAAACAATGCTTCCAAATAAAATTCAAGCTTGAAAAGATACATGTTTTCGCATAAATATTTGTCCAAAACCAAGTGGCGAGCAACAATAGACTAAAGAAAAAAGCATACCTCAGAAACCCGAAGAGCTGTTTGAACAACATAATTTGCATGTGGATCCTGAAGCAACTGCACAAAATAAGTTGCAGAGAGCAATTCGTGGATGATTTTTGATCGAGTTTCATCGTTACACACCACGAGACACTTTTCAACAACATGGCTTCCAAACTTTTGGGTCGAGAGATGCACATAGTTACCCTCAAACTGAGATGTCAACTTCGATTCGGCAGAAGGGATCTTAAGTTCTAAAATAAACTGAACGACATAATTTCTGCAAGCCAATGTATATCCCGTCTTTAGATAAATGTAATAACAAAGGTATACATAAATCAAATATCCACACAGGTAAAGAAGAATAATATAAGTAACGATAATGTAGTTATTTATTTAGCACAAAAGTCTTGGCAAATGAACTAGAATCCAACAAGAAGAAGAATACATAACTATAATCTAGAAAACCAACCGGAGATAAATAAGGGACACGAATCACGAGAGAACGCAAAGGATGACCCATTTCTGGCATGTTTGGTACGAAGAATTGGTTAGATTTAAACACCACTAATCAAGAAAACGAAGATAAAATTTTGTTTGTTAAACAGTCAAGTCTTTGTATAATACAATATACCAAACATCCACTTCCAGTATATCTTTGGGAAACATATTCCCCTATTGTTACTCGAAATAAAATGGAATCATGTGTGAACAGTCGGCTACCGAGTAACGTAAACTTTGTTACAGAAGGTGAGATGGATTTATAGTTACCAAGTGCTATTGATGATGAGAGAATGTATCACCAAAATGGATCTTTTTCTCTTTCTTTTTTCCCATGTTCTTTGTAACTATTTGTGAAGGATGGAATCTCATATCGAATAAAGATGTAAACATAAACCAACTTATAAAGGATTTCGTTACTCATCTTAATAAGGTTGACCGTTTAAGATGGAACCTCAATTCTTAACATGGTATCATAGCCCATTAAACTCTAACAAGTAATTCGATCCGATTAATACTCCAAAAAGTGAGCATACTGATTTTAAGATTTGTCTGCTCAAAAGAGTCATCATCTTATGGGGCATGTTAAAGGATAGAATCCCACATCAAATAAAGATGTAAACATAAACCAACTTATAAAAGGTTGGATTACTCCTCTTAAT
>CAIGRB010001813.1:1686-29320 GCA_903798255.1 Fraxinus quadrangulata | reverse complement strand
ACGAGCCACCATCTTGTGGAGGCATGTTAAGGGATAGAATTTCATATCGAATAAAGATGTAAACATAAACCAACTTACAAAGGATTGGGTTACTCATCTTAATAAGGTTGACCTTTTAAAATGAACCCCAAATCCTAACACTATTAAGTGAATCTATCAAATTCCAGAAAGTGAAATTTATCGAGAATAGTGGGTAGAATGGTCCCGTGGAAACAAAAGAAAGGGAAAGTAAAGATAAGACACTCAACATCATGATCTACACAAAATTTAAAGTTTGTGCATGAGTCCAAAAGAATGAAAAAGAAATGAAAGAACAGTGATCTGAAAAAGAATAATAAACCTATAAACTACTTTGCTCAGAATTGATGAGGCATTATATAGCTATGACTTAGGAAGCTTTAAACTTCAAACTTAAGCATCTACAATAAGAATTTCTAGAATTGTTAATGAAGAACATTAATCTGACCAGGACCTAAAAAGCAGAGAACTGAAATTTTGGTTAGAAGAGTCTAATGAAGCATGGGGGATGAAGCATATTTTCAGCTGTAAAAATCAATATCAAAAGAAACTCAAATGGACAAAAACTATAACTTGCTAACTGATATTCGTTTTTAAAATAGTTACCCAAACGCATCTTGAGCAAGAAGAAGCCCATTTGCAGAAATTTCTGCAACCAAGTTCTCCCGTTGTTCACCAGTTGCATGGCTGATGCATCGTTGCAGAACACAGCATCCATGTTGATGTGTAGCGATATCAACACAGTAATTTGCAGCAGCAACAAAAATGAACTGCAAATGAAAAATTAACAACTGTCAGATAAGAGCTTTAATAACTTAAATCAGTTAATGTTACCATCTTCCAAATTAAGCATTAAATATGATAAAAGCAACATATCCAAACATGATTAGAAACATGAAGTTACTAAAAGTATATTTAAGTAACTCAGCCAAACAAAATAATCCCTTCCACAATCCACTAAGTGTGGACTAAAGACACAATAGTAAAAGATCTAGATATAATCCCTTGCCAGCCAGAAATACCAGAAGCTATTAGGCTAAAGAAAAGGAAAAATCAAACCATCATCTGTTCCTGGCAACAGGATATATGCAACAGTCCCACTCAACTTCAAACAGGGAACAGTATATTTTTATAAGTATTTTTAGCACAAATAGCACTCAGCTGTCTGTCTAATCTCCAGTTTATTATAAATGGAAGGAATTTGTGCAAATGGGGATATGGAAACTTTTATGAAGTTTCAATATACAAATGCAATTCTTATTTTGTTAAATTGAAACATTAACTAAACACAAGATCTAAGCACCACTATTATCATAAAGTTTGAAGGGGCAGAGGTGAGAGTCGAGAGAAGAAAAGGGACTACCTATATACCATTCAGTAACTCTTAAGTTTTACTAGGTGACAGGTTTGCAAGCTCTAACCACCACTATTATCATAGTTTTTGAGTAATTGCATTTTTCATAAGCAAAAACTCAATTTCTCTGAAGAAGTCGGATAAATATTTGACAATCAAAGAGAAAACCCAAAACCAAAACCAAAACCAAAACCAAAACCAAACCCAAACCAGGAGAAGACTTCCAAGGAAAAAAGGGAATCCTCACTGATTCACATTGTTAAACTAGCTTGAAAAAAAAATGGAAAGCCATCTAGTTTCTGAATTAATCGAGGAATACATGCCTAGAAAACTTGACTGTTTTACTAGGAAAAGGTGCAAGAAAAGTTCTTACATGATACTATCTCTTTGTGGATCTCAAAACAGAACAAAAACAAGATGTGTACTATCATATAAAAGACTATTCTTACAATTCTATTATGTTTGAGTTGAACACCGAAAACTTTTACAGAAGGTAACAAAAACTGGTTCATGTACATAGCAAACATTGTTGTCTTCAGAAATAGTCACATATGACACTAGATTAAAATTCTCATGCTACATATTCAATGATGAGTATTTTATGTGAATTGCCATGTCTTGGCATTGGGATTGAGGTTAAAAACTAATCTTCTGGACACAATTATTCATCATTCTCTAAACTAAAATAATTATTTAAAATTTCTAAAATTTTGTCTCTCTTTACAATGTCTGAAGAAGAAAAATGAAGAGACGAAGTGCATGAAGTTGACAACTACATGACTGCACAATTGAAACATATCAATATTAATAACTCTCTGATGGATAAAAAAGATCAAAATCTGTTGAATCACAAGCAAGATGCCATTCTAAAGTTCAACTGTCTATCCACGAGTTCAATAATTTAGTTTTTTCAATAGAACGTGCGACTGTGAGTGAGAATAGAGAAACAAATCGAAAGCAAAAGGATGCGAGGAAATCATCTACACAAAAACTTTATAGGGAAATGACGATCTCTACTCAATCTAGACATTGCAATTAGCTACAATCAGCAGTTTTAGATGTTCAATTTTTTTTTTCATGTGCATTTGAAATTACATGATACAAGCAATAGGGCATTAAGCTATTTACAGGTGTCAAACAACACTGCAAACATCACAAATTTTGAGCTCAATAACTAAGAAGGAGAGCCAATACCTTACTATCTTCATTGGTAAAACATTGCAAGCATCGCTGGACAACATGGTTACCATTTAGGTCTTTGATGAGGGCAAGAAAACCCGGTTCAAGGGCTGCAATAGCTAGCAAAATCTGTTTCCTTGTTTTGAGAGTCTCGATCAACTTCTGGACCACTCGAGTGCTGATACAAATAGACACGATGTGTAATCAAAATGTAGAAACAGAAAGACAGCAAAATGTAGACGACTTACCCATGTGTATTTAAAGAGATCCTAACAAGCTCCCCTGGCTCCTCAGTTACTCTAAGCAGAATCTCCATTCTTTGTTCTTCATTGCACACTTCCAACAGTTTTTGCATAAGGTAATTTCCAAAAGGATTCATCATAAGTTCAACCACATGATGAATTACCTCACTGAATATTAACTGAACATCTCGAGAAGTTCCTTCATCAAAGATCCTTTGCAAAAATCGGCAACCATGCTGATCCTTTGCTATGTGATATATGTATCCTTGAGCTTCGACTAGGGAGCTACACTTCGATGAGATCGAGAAAGGGGAATGTGTCCTTGCACATCGGCCACTTTCTTGGGTTTTAGCAACATGGGGACGGACGTCTAGTTGTAACCTGGTTTCTTGGGGTACGAAACCCCGGTTATTTTGTGCCCTAGAACATTCATATCTTCTTTTCATCACACCATTTAGATCTTCCCCTTGGACAATTAAACCATTCTCTCTGGTTAAGCCTTCGACAATCCCTTCAGGCACTCTAACATGTGCAGGTACTTTGCTCCTTCCATTAGGCACTGGCTGCTGGAAATGAAGCAAATCTTCTGCACTAAATTGGGGAATTAAGTGAGTTGATTGAAGCACATTTGATGAAGAAAAAGCATCTCTGCCATCAATTAGATTCATCCCATTTCGCGAAGCATTAAATGAAGTATCAGGCATGTTCAAAGTGGAAGAATCTAAAGCCGGAACTCCCACAAGGAAATGATTGCCTGCCTGCATATTAGCTCTATAGAATTGAGAACTCAAAGCAGAATTCTCACAATCTGATTGAACAAACAATCTATCAGATCGGACAGGGGAATACCGATATCCCAATAAATTGTCCATTCTGTAGTCGTGTTGAATTCCCAGACCATCAAAATTCACAGGATTTCTTGGAACATAAGAAGTAAATCTTCCCCAATACGAAAAACCCTTCCCATAATTAACAGATTCCCCATTCTTGTCAGAATTCATTCGAACAACCCCACTCATAGATTTATCACAAATTTGAATACCATTTGGGGATGCTGAAACATCCCTTTTCTCGTCATTGATACACATTTTACTAAAATTTCTCATCAAATTCAGTTCATCAACCTCATTTTTGTCATTAGACCTATTAAAATCCGACAAAAATCCCGAGTGAGGCTTCAGCCCTTCAAATTGGGGTGGGGTGGGTGATCCACTATCAGAAAATGAATGCCCACCAGAGAACAAGCTTGATGAAGAACCATCAGAATGTAAAGAAAACCCACTCACCGGAGAAGAGATACATGCATACTTATGCTTTAACAATTCATCATCAGACATACAGCGATCACGACCGTTAATTTTTTGGGGCACAGACGATGCATTACCATATCCATGATGATCAAGATTATGATGATGAGATTTGGCATGTTTGATTTGAATATTCAATGAAGATGTTGCATGTGGGATCTCACCCAAAAGCCTTTCAAGTTCATCATCATCCTTCATGTTTTCTACCATTTTCTCAATCCTCACACTCTCAAACATCAAATTAACAAGAAAAACACCCACAAAATAGGTACAACAAAATCAAGATTTAAACAGAAGAAATGAAAACAGTGAAAAAAATCAGAAGAGATTTGTCTAGAAATGATCAAAAAAAAGAGAAAATAAAGAAAACCCACGAGAAATTACCACTTTTGAGCATCTGTGTTGGTCAGTCCAATTGATAAAAATGGAAAAGGATGGTGAAATGACGAAATTTCATAAGCACTTCGTTTCGATTTTCATTTCAAGAAAGATTATCTTTTTCTTTTTGTTTTTTAAAGCTCATTTGGGTTTTGAGCGAGAGTTGGTGAAGCATGCAAATATGAATGGATTGGTTACATACATGTGCTATAGATTATACATATACATACTCTGGTACGGTCTCAAGCCATTAAACCTGGAAAAAAGAAACGGACTCTCTCTCTCTCTCTCTACATACACATCTCTCTGTGTGTATATATTTGAACTACAATACAGTGAAGCAGTTTCTAGTGCGATAAAATTTGTTAATAAATAGTGAAATACTATTTACCTACATTGTACACGCACTTTTGTTATGTTACTGTCAAACGTTGGGTAATTTTGTCATGTTAAATGTTAATAACATTGATAGAAATTCTGGTCGATGGTCCACTTCTTTTGATATTTTATTATAATTGTACAATTAATTTTCAATTAACGACACTATCAAATTTGTGTTAAATCTTCATGAGAAATATTCATATATTTTGTGTTAACTCGTCACACGATTCTTCAAATTTTGGTTTTGCTTTACAGCGTGGGGCTCGATGTTCAAATTTGAAGTGAGAATATTTCATGAGGATTACATGACAACTTAATGGAAATTTAGACAGTTTTGACTATAGATCGAGGGACAACCTGTATTGAAGCGATAGATTAAGAGAGCAGAAATTTATTTGGATAAAATGCTTTTAATTTCGATTATTTTTTATTTTATTTATAACCATTATTATATTTTAATAGAAAGAAAAGGTCCAACTGGAAACCGTTAATCCTTAAAGTAATTGTCCCATTAAATCCATTTCACTTATTTTCTCCTTGTGGTTTCTTTTAAAATAATTGTTATATTATTATTAATATAAGAAACATATTTAAATAATTGATTTTATTTTGCCTAATAGATCTTTATATTCCTATTTTTTCTACGCATTCTTATTATTAACATTCCATTAATTAGCACGACTCGTCTCTAATAATGATTATTGTCCAAAAGTTCATTGGGAAGACGCTTATTTTTCCATCATATTTATTAAAAAAAAATTACAAAAGTGTGATAAAGTATTTTCCCTTAATTCAAAGCACACAAATGTAATATTTAAAATAAATCATCTTCAAGAACTAGATGTGGTAATTGATTAAAGGTTGAAGATAAGAATCAACGAAAAAAGTTAAAGACGTAAACGTTATAATGAACAAGACTTAAATAAAATTAAAATTTTCATTATCATTCTCCTACTCATTTTCAACCACATTCTTCAATAAAATAATATTTTCAATCGCATCAATAACTTTTCATTCTTTTTCAACCACACATTCTCCGTCAATCTACTATTCTAAAATACATCTTCCAAAATAATATGGCTCAAACACACCCTAAATAAAAATTGTGATACATCCCATTTAGGTCTTTTATTTATTTTAAATGAAAAAACATCCTTTATTTTGATTTTTTTTTATATTCTTAAATATTTTTCTCTTTTTCCCAAAGTTTTTACATTATTTAGTACTATAAATGTGTACATTTTGTTTTAATGTACATAAATACCCTACAAGGAGTTTTTGTCAAGTAAGTCATATTATAAAAACTTACATTTTATACAAAAGCGTAAAGACATCTTTATATTATACTAAAGACATGAGAATGTGCGTGAAGAATTCGTACGTTTTATATCATCTGAAAATGCGAAGCAAGTCGCCTACGGACCCAAAAAAACCCTGTAGGCATGACCCCTGTTAGAGTTAATCGGCTTTATAATATTTTTAAATTTTTTTTTTAAAAAAAATATTGAGTGAATTTGAGTTAATCGGCTTTATTTTGAATTATGGAAAATTAAATAAATTGGAAAATCTCTTATAAAAGCTAGCTAATACAGACGAAACTAAACATTAATATACAAACATAATTAATAGTCAATAGATATAATGAATTTGACATCCAATTTTTATATATATAATTAGTTATTATTTTATATATTAGTTGGTATTGAAAGATTTTAAATAAAAGTATTATATTTAAGCATTTGTCGGGCTTAATAATTCAGAGTGTGTTTGATTACAAACATAAAATTTGTATGAAAAGAAAATAAATTCTAAGCAATTCAATTGCTTAGAAATTATTTGTATGGAAATTATTAATTAATGTGTTTGATTGATTTAGTTTTCATTTTGAAAAATATTATACTTGTTCATTTTTTATTGGTGGGTAGATGAGAGAGTGTGAATTACTTGGAAAATAAAACTACATATCCATAAAGAAAATATTTTCCTTATTTTTAAGGAAAACATAGTAACGTGACCAAAAGTAGGAAAATGTTTTCTGTGGAAAAAAATCAGCAATCAAATAGCACAAAATAGGAAATTAGTTGGAAAAAATATATTTTTCATGGAAAATATTGGCCATCAAACAGTACAAAAATAGGAAATTAGATGGAGAAAACACATTTTCTATGAAAAATATTGGCAATCAAATGCACCGTAAGTGTATTGGTTCAACCTATTACTGAAATTCTTTATTATTTAAATGAGATTAATAATTTATCGAACATTTATTTATCGAGATTTTATTGTATATAAACTTGTTTTGTTAACTTTTGAATGCTATGCAGGTAAATAAGAACTCTAGATAACACTGGCTCTATAGTTTTCCATTCATTAGTGATACATGTATTTTGGTTGAAAAAAGAATTAAAAAAATCATCTGCAATTAGTAAAAATGTAAATACTTTCAGAATTACTATGAATTAATAAATCATAAATTTCTCAATAAATAAATATTTCTCTAAAAATATAAAGAGATTTTCATTTAGATTTTCTAAATGACCAAAATATTTGATAAACGGCAGCGTTTTTCATTTGATGTCTGTGCATAGTCAATCAGCCGTCTAGAACAGAAGAACTAATTGATACTGGAAGAGGGAGTATGATTAATGCGAATTATCCAAGAAAAGGAAAGTTAATTTTATTTCACAAACCCTTTCTCTATCCGACTCCCACTAGAATTGGTCCATTCATTCTCACCCCAAACCTATATATACAAATGAACTTGATCACTGTATTCTCTATCTCACTCCCTATAATCTTACTCTTTTTCATACACCAAATTATACTAAAAAGAAAATTGGTCAAATCGATTGCGCTTTCGCCGACAACCAACTGAGATAGAAAGCATAGGCCTTTCTCTCATGATGTTGTCTCGTAGTAGTGATAATAGTCCTTCCGCCTCCTCCACCACCGCTACCACCGCCACAAACAACGACAATAACATAATAGAATCTTCTCCTCCTCCTATTACTACAGCTCAATTGGCCCAAAATCTTTCTTACAGTTGCAGCGAGTGTAGCGAGGTTTTTTCTTCGTCCCAAGCACTCGATTGCCATGGAACAAGCCACCATATCAATCCCATCTTGGCCACCCCCATCACTATGATCCCTAGCAACGCCACTTTTGCCGCTAGTAATGACGAAAATATGGAATTTTCTCCTCCTCCTATTGCCCGTAATATATTTTACGAGTGTAACATGTGTGAGAAGAGTTTCTAATCTTTCCAGGCCCTAGGTGGTCACGAAACCAAACACCGTAAGCCCTCCACCTCTACTACTGCCATTAACAGCCCCTCCACATCGAACTCCACAGCCTCTAATATCTCCGGCCTTAACCCAAGTGGAAGACCTCACGAATGCTCCACCTGTCACAAGATATTCCTCAGTGGCCAGGCTTTGGGTGGGCACAAGCGGCTGCATTACAAAGGCGTGATTGGTGGAGGCAAGAAAAGCAACGGTGGTGCCGCAGGCCAAAGCCATTGCAGCAACATTGTTATAGACTTCGACTTGAACATGCCGGCGCTTGAATGTCCCGAGGATGTTAATGAAGTTCTTGATGATCAGCCGCTTGAATGTGGCGAGGATATTGATGATCAGCGTTCGAGTGACGAGGATATTGATGAAGTTCTTGATGATCAGCCTTCGTGTGCAAAGGATATTGATGAAGTTCTTGACGATCAGCCTTCGGAAGAAACTTGAAGATATTATAGCTCCCTAAATGGTTTTCCACGTCTTTTCTTTAGGAAAGTATTAACAGGTTACTAGAATGATTCTTGTTAATGTAAAAGAACCCGTACTTCAAGGATTTTTTATATTTTTTTTTGGTCAGTTTAGTTTGTGGGTTATACCCTTACGAACCACTCACTTTCTCAATTCTTTTATTCAAATGTAATAAGAATATTTCGTTGTCATCGAGAATTAGCATAAATATATATGTATTTTTTTTACCTTCCTTCTTCGAGATGTGTTTAATCCTGTGACGAGAATATCTATTCTTCAAACTCTCTCGAGTATGCAAGATATCTAATCTAAACGCAAATGTTTTTGTCTAGTTAAGTTGAGGGGGGCAACACAAATAATTTAATTGATAATTTTCAAGCCTCGTGTTGTTCATCACATTTAGTCACGAGTGCCCTTAGAGAGATGACGATACCTAAACAAAATTCAAGAATACTATCGAGTTAGTTCATAGGCAATGCCGAATATATCTAATAAGTCTAATAATTAAGGTGAAAAAACTGCTTCGCGCACTTGCGTAACATTTGAGCATAAATAAATGCACGTATTGTGAGAATGACCAGATCGCGGCTGCTTCAATAAACTAAAAATCGTATTGAAATTCAATCGGTTAGAGAATGGAAATTGTAAAATCATTTATGTAAGGTTTGGATGCTGTATTCTTGAGCCCAATTTGATATGCTAGCCCTTTACCCGGATTGGCCCAGCTAACGGAATACTCCAAAATTGTCTGTTGATTAAATTAAACGAGATTTTATGGATGATTGACACTTGGATCATTGCTGACGGTTGGATTGACACTTTTGGCTATTTCATATAAATAGCATAGTTGACTCTTGGGATGACTTATTCGTTCATTTTGAAACCCTAGTTATTGTTTCTCTCTCAACCGCGTTCTGAGTTCTGATTAATCTGTAAAAACACAGTGAGATATCTGAGTGATTTTTCATATAGAAGATAGAGAGAGTTTAGGTTAATCTCTTAGTGAGATTATTCTGTGATTTGAGGGTTTGTGACTTGTATTCTTGAGTTCGAATATTTTTGTTGTTCTGTAACTCTATTTGCCTAATTTGGATTGTTCTAGTGAATTCGAGTTATATCATAACGGATGCTCAACGGGGGACTAGGCGTTATAAGTGGTCGTCGAACCTCCAGGACCTTAGGCCAAAAATTTCTTATGTTTCTTTACTTTTCTATATTTTGGTTTGTTATGGTTGAATCACAAGTTAAATCGTAATATCTGGGATCAGCAGTGGTATTAAAGTTGTTCTTACAATTTTACTTTTCACGCAATTCTACTTTGTGACTCTTCCTGAAAAATTTAGATCTCACACTTTTTTGTTGTTTTACAGTGATAAAGATCCTTCAATTGAAATCTTGTGACATATACTGGTAACTCTTGGTTACTTCACTGATTCTTGCAGCTTTGGTAACTATTTCTTAAACTTCTGCCTTGGTTTCTTTAAAACTTTGTAGCACCAACTTAGGGATTTACTATAAACCCCCTTGATTTACCTTTGTCTAGGATTCCCCTGTGAGACCCCTAGAATCTGAGGGAATCAGGGTACGATTTTTAAGAAATCCTTTTTAGGTTCTTGATTAACCTACTGTGCATATACTTGGTGTATATTCAGATTTGTTGATTTCTTGAATTGATAATCATAAATTGTTACTGAGCTGCTGTGGATTTTTGGTTTGTAAGGTAATCCGCACTTTGTATATATACTCTGTGTATATAATTTTTTGTATATCCTGAATTTGTTTAATTATTGTTTACTGTGTGTAAACACTCTGACTTTGTACTTTCATTGGATATACTCTACAATTACTGATATGTTGAAATTGAAACATTTTGTGGTTTCTTATTTGTCCTATTTGTTAAACACAATTATAACACATTTGCATAGCATGACCACTAAAATTGACGTTCAAAATTAGGATGGCAAAGGAGACTTTAGTGTCTGGAGCCAGAAAATGAAAGTCCTTTTGATGACCTTGAAATGTACTAAAGCCTTAGATAAATCTTGGCCTGAAACCTTATCTTATTCTAGAAAAATTGAACAAGTTGAATTGGCTTGGAGTACTTTCTTTCTTCTCCTATCTGATTCTTAGAAAAATAGGAGAAATTGAGACTACTGCTGAGTTATGGGCAGCTTTACAGAAACTATATGTGTCTAAGTCTTTACGTAATAAGTGCTTTCTTTGGAAACAATTCTTCAGTCACAAGTTTGATCCTAATGCTGACTTAAAAGAGAATATGGATATGTTTAATAAGATCACTCAAGACCTTTCACTCAAGACCTTATTAACTGTGAGGAAAATATCTCTGATGATCAGAAAGTAGTTAATCTACTTAATGCTCTTAGTGATAAGTATAAGGATGTTAAAAATGTCTTAGAAATATGGCAAGAGTGATCTGATGATTAACATAATACACATTTCTCTAAGAAATAGAGTTTAGAACTCAAGTCTGAACATAAAGAGGCTCTTCATATAGAGAATGTCTTATCCAATCCTAAACCCTCAACAAAAGGCTTGAATAATTTTACTCAAGTCAACTTCAACAAAAATAAAAATTTTCAAAAGAAGAAATGGGGTGATAATAAAGGAAAAGATAAGAAAGTGTATAATGGAAAGAATACGAACATAAAATGTTACTACTATAGGAAAGCAGGTCATTTAATAAAAGACTGTTTTAAGAAAGCTAACGACATAAGAAAGAGAATTAATCATGAGAATGGAACTTCAGGCATTGCTGCTTCTTATAATGAAGCCAGTACTGATATTAGAGTTGCTTATGTTTCCTCTGTGAAAAAATCTGATCAGAACTGGGATCTGGACTCAGGCTGCTCCTTTCATATGAGTCCTAATGTCTGGTTTTCTAATTTTACCAATCTTAGTGATGGTTATGTAAGACTTTGGAACAATGAGTTTTGTCCTATAGAAGGTATTGGTAACATTGTCCTTAAAATGGAAAATGGTCAGGTTCTAAGACTGAATCATATTAGGTATGTCCCAGCACTTAAAAGAAATCTCATTTCCTTGAGGGTTTTAGATGATGATAAATATCATATTGAAATAAATAGTGGTTTAACCAACATAGTCAAGATCATAAACTCATTGTCAGTTCACCTAAGATAAATGGGATTTATACCATAAAACCTGAATTTGTTTTAATGAGTAACTCAGTGAACTTAGTGACGCAGATTGATAAATCAGAATTGTGGCATCATAGGTTAGGTCATCTTAGTAAATAAGGTTTAAAGTATCTTTCAAAGGTTGGTGCCTTTGGAAATGACAGTGTTCAAAAATTAACATTCTGTGAACACTGTTTAATGGGAAAACATAGCAAACTTTCTTTTAAAACTGGTCAACATAAATCGCAGAACATCATTGAGTACATTCATAGTGACCTGTGGGGTCCTGCACCTACTTTTACTACTTCAGGGTTTAGATATTATCTCCTTACTCTTGATGATTACTCTAGAAAGGTCTGGATTTTCTTACTAAAATGAAAGTCTGATACCTTCCTTACTTTCAAGGATTGGAAGACTTTGATAGAAAATCAGACAGGTAAGAAAATTAGGATTCTGATGACTGACAATAGGTTAGAATTCTACAATACTGAATTTGATCAGTACTGCAATAGTCAAGGTATTTTAAGACACAAAACTGTGACTTATACCCCTCAGCAGAATGGGGTTGCTGAGAAGATGAACGGAACTATTCTTGAAAGAACTAGATATATGCTGATTAGTTCAGGCTAGCCAAAAAAAATTTTGGGAGAGGCAGTAAAAATAGTTCTTTAGACTATAAATTCCCTGAACAAGTTTGGTCAGGATCTATTCCTGACTATTCACATCTGAAAACCTTTTGATGTACTGCATGTGCTCATCAGACAGAGTCCAAACTTGATCCCATGTCTCAAAAATGTGTTTTCTTAGGCTATGGAGAAAGTGTAAAAGGTTATAGACTTTGGGTTAAAGAGCTTAAGGGATATAAGGTGATAATTAGCAGATATGTTGTCTTTAATTAAGATGTTTTCCCTTGTCTTAGTAATAGATATGTAGAAAGGATCACTAAAAAAGAGTTTTCTAATATTGAAATTGATTTTAGTAATCAAGATGACTATGTACAGACTCAAATTGAGGTGGAGACGTCTCAACCTGAGCCTCAGCTTATCACTGATGATGAAAATCTGATAATAATCAAGTGACTAAGTCTGCACATGACCTGCAAGACTATTGACTAACCAGAGGTAGAGAAAGAAGGCAAATTAGACCTCCATCTAGGTATCAATCTGCTGACTGTGTGTGTGCTCAGATTGTGTCCGACTCTTTTGATTCAAAACCTGAATCCTATAAAGAGGCTGTTGCCTCTAAAGAATCTGTTAAGTGGCTTGAAGCCATGAAGGAAGAGATGAGTTCTCTATACAAAAATAAGACCTCGAACTTAGTTGAAAGACCCAAAGATTGTAAACCGTTTGATTGTAAGTGGATTTACAAGATTAAAGAGAGAGAATATAAATCTTATGATAGGAGATATAAGGTTAGACTTGTAGCTAAGGGGTTTACACAAAGAGAGGGTATAGACTACACTGAAATCTTTTCACCTATTGTGAAGTATATTTCAATTAGGATTTTACTTGCCATTGTTGTCCAATTTGATTTAGAATTAGAGCAACTTGATGTGCAAAACTGCCTTTTTATATGGTTCTTTAGATGAAACTATATATATGGCACAACCTAAAGGTTTTCAGGTAAAAGTTAAAAAGCACTTGGTGCGTCTTTTGAATAAGTCTTTGTATGACCTAAAACGTGCTCCAAGGCAATGGTACAAAAGGTTTAATTCTTTTATACAAGATTTGAAGTTCAGAAAATCTGATTTTGATCCCTATTTTATTTCAAAAATGATGGAAATTTTGAATCATTATATCTGATATTGTATGTTGATGATATGCTACTAGCTGGTCATAATTTTGCTGCTGTAAGTGCTATAAAAGAAAAACTGAAACTTGAATTTGATATGAAAGATTTAGGACCTGCTAGGAAGATACTTGGTATGGAAATAAAAAGGGATAGACTTAGTGAAATATTGTTTTTAACGCATAATGCTTACATTGAAAAAGTGGTTAAAATATTTTCTTTACATAATGCAAAACCTATTAGTTTACCGCTATCTAGAAATGTGAAACTATATGTTGATCATTCACCTAAAACTGAAGATGAAAGAAAAAGAATGTTGAATGTTCCATATGCCAATATTGTTGGGTCTGTCATGTATGTTATGGTGTGTTCTAGGCCTGATATTGTTTTTGTTGTGAGTGTCTTTAGTAGATTTATGAGCAACCCTGGTGAGTTTCATTAGGAAGATATGAAAAACCTGATTAGATATCTTAAAGGAACTCAAAACCTATGACTAATGTTTAAAACTGATAAAACTGGTCTTAAATTGAAGGGTTATGTAGACTCAGACTTTGCTGAAAACATTGATAACGAGAAATCCACCTCTGCGTATTTTTATGTGTTAAATAATATTTGCATTAGTTGAAAGTCACAACTTCAGAAACTTGTTGCTTTATCATCCACTGAAGCTGAATATATTGCTGCCACTGAGACAGTAAAAGAAGGTTTGTGACTGATGAGATTATTAAGTGAGTTGTAACTTGTAGAAAATTAGGTGGAGCTATGTTCTGATAACTAAAGTGCTATTTTCTTAAGTATGAATCCAGTTTTTTATGACAGAACTAAACATATAGATATTAACTTTCACTTTATTAGAGATATAGTTGAAAATGTGTATAAAATTGGTTAAAATTCACACAAAAATAAATCATGTTGATGCAGGTACAAAGGTAATTCATATTGGTAAATTATTTTATTCTTTAAGATTGTTGAATCTTGAAGCCTACTAACTTTGTGTTTTTCTTTTTACAAGTACTAAGAGCAAATAAAGTTAAGTGTGTTTGAATCTATCTAGAATTGGTCTCAAATTTCAGCAAGGTGGAGATTGTAAGGTTTGGATGCTGAATTCTTGAGCCCAAATATGATATGTGAGCCCAATTTGATATGTTAGCCCTCTACCCGGATTGGCCCAGCTAATGGAATATTCCAAAATTGTCTATTGATTAAATTAAACAAGATTTTATGGATGATTGACACTTGGACCATTGCTGATCGTTGGATTGAAACTTTTGGTTATTTCATATAAATAGCATAGTTGACTCTTAGGATGACTGATTCGTTCATTTTGAAACCCTAGTTATTGTTTTTCTCTCGACTGAGTTCTGATTAATCTATAAATATACAGTGAGATTTCTAAGTGATTTTTAATATAGAAGAAAAGGAGTTTAGGTTAATCTCTTAGTGAGATTATTCTGTAATTTGAGGGTTTGTGGCTTGTATTCTTGAGTTCGAACATTATTGTTGTTCTGTAACTCTATTTGCTTGATTTGGGCTATTCTGGTGGATTTGAGCTATATCATAATGGATGCTCAATGGGTGATTAGGCCTTAGAAGTGATCGCCAAACCTACGGGACTTTGGGCCAAAAATTCCTTGTGTTTCTTTACTTTGTGTATTTTAGTTTGTCATGGTTGAATCACAAGTTAAATCGTAATATCTAGGACCAACAATTTAGAACTGAGAGATTTTTATATATTTATTTAATTTTTATGAACTTCACTTTCGTACTTTTGACTCTTGACCTTTTTCACACTTTTGGGTGACGATTTTTAAATCATTGCTATTTATACATTCAACGAAGATGTCAACAAAATTGTAAGTATAGCATGCTTTTTTCAATTTGGATAATATTGTTTTTACATTCAAATTGTACATTGTTGTTGACATTGTATGATACATAAAAAATTTGACAATTGATTTGAATAATTATTATTCAAATAAATGGTCAGATTGTTTACTACATCACACAGTATTAACAAAGATGTTAACAAAATTGTAAGTGTAGCATGATTGATTTTCTTTTATCCCTAACAAGAAAGATATTACTATTTAATTTTGTGTGTGCATGCATGCATGTGTTGTGTCACCCACACTTCACCTGATTCTAATCCAAATATGCAAAGGGCATCTAGTGTTCGCGTCAAGAGTTACGATCCTTATAAGTCACGTGTGCCACGTGTGATCCTTATAGCAATTGAATAATTTAACATCTACGTGTGCCACAGGTGAATTTCATGTGTCTTGCATGTAATTTTATAAACTCAATTATTCGAATCGTAACGTGCGATGGATGGGAGCTTTTTTCAATGAGTGACTTTTACGGTTTTAGGAGTTCAGTTAGAAGCTAGGGACATGATCTAAAGTTTAGTTTGTGATGAAACAATGAACTCTCGTAATGAGTCATGGATATGGAGTATTTTTCGAATTTAGTGACCTTAGAGAAACATTTTGAGGTTTGATTAGGAGCAAAAAGACACGACTTGAAGTTAATTGACCGATGAATTTAGGATGTGTTGATAGGACGAGGCTATTAATGAAGTTCTTGATGATCGGCCTTTGGAATAAATGTTTATTTATTGAAGGATTTCACATAAAAATTATTGCTTGATTAGTGGTTCTTTTGCTCATATAGTATGTCTTTTTAGTTCTTGTATTGTATTATCCAAATTTTATTGATATATAGATGTCAAGTGGAGCGAGTCATTCATCGCCCCAAATGCGAGTCATTAGGCTAGCTGAGCTAGATTTTTTTTCTTGCAAGTCATATGTTGACTCTTTGGCTCCCATCGGCTCGTTTGGGAATCAAAAAACAACTTGGTTTAAAAGTGACTTTTTTAATATAAAAATAAAAAATGTGTGAGCCACAAGTCGACTTGACTTGCCCCCACCTAGGGGTAAGTCGTACAGCTTTTTTTTTTTTTTAAAATGAGCCGATTTGACACTGAAAGCATAAATGGATCGTTTCACCTGGTGGATCAAGTCAAGCTCAGGGGTTGACGAGTCGACTTGCCATTAACATTCCTAGCCCATGTTTATAGTGGATTAAAATCAGATTTTTAGTAGATTTTGATAAAAACTGATAAAATATGTGGTTGAAAACTGGTGAAATCCATAAAATATGTGATTGAAATTAATTATTGACTTTGACTTAAATTAAAATTTGGATTTTAATCCATACCAAATAGGGGGGCTATATTGATATTGATAATGTATACATGTCTTATTTCCAATTTTTGTAACAAAAGATTGGACTGATTGTTTCCACTATATTTATTATCTGATCACACCTCTTGCAAGCAATTTAGTGTTTTTATGGCATAACGAATAAGTAGAAAAGGAATTTTAAAAAAGAAAGAAATCACTTTTTGCAACTTCTTAATTTGATAGCATTTCAAAATATTATCACATGTATCGCATACTAAAGCAAAACTGGCCGGGTGACATATTATGCGACAATTGAGCGATCCAGTTGCAATAAATTGAAGTTTAGTGATCTCGATAAGATTTTGGCAGGAGATTAGTGGCCATAATGCAATTCTCCAATAAAATACCCTGAAATATTTTCCAATTCTCTCAATCAATTCCCCAGCACTATGGATGGCGAAAAAATCTGTTCAGCCCGATATTTATAGGGTCCACTCCCAATGAGGTAAGGATTACCCGCCTAACTGGGTAAACGGGACGGGGATAGGGCAAGAGTCATTACTTCGAAGCGGGTACGAAAAACATAGTCCTCACCCAGCTACCCACTCTATTTAAATATAATTTTAAATTTAAATTTTTATCAAACAAAAATAATAAATTTATTATCATTTTTAAAGAGAATATAAGTTGTTTTTAATAAATTAGTAAAAAGGTAATAATATTTACTAATTAAAGATATTAAAAAAAAGTAATAAATAAAATAAATAAAAAGAAACAGTAAATGGGACGATAAATGGGGTAAGAGACCTGTCCCGCCCCGCCCCGCCCCGCCTCACCTCGATTTAGCCCCGAACTCGCACCGTCCCATCATAATCGGGTATGAAAATAGAGCAAGATAACAAAAATATCTAAAGAGACGAGAGTGAGAATGGCCGGGTACAAGATTTTTGCAAAAGATTAGTGGGTATAATGCAATTCCCTAGTAAAATACACAATATTTTTTAACTCTCTGAATCAATTCCCCAACACCAGTTGGTGCGTACTTCCTATCACAGCGTCCGTTAGATCCACAAGCAATATAGGGCATTGCTTCACAAGGCCTTACAGGCCCCTCACAAAAGGTGAGCTACACCCTTCTTCTTTTTTTTCTTTTTTTTTTTTTGGCTTATGGGGTCCATCCCCTTTGTGAGGGGCTTGTAAGGCCCATGTAAATGCAATGCCATGTACAAAGGGCATTGCTCTAAATCTACACTCTATTGCTGTTTTTAAAAGTTGAACCCCAATCATGAGAGTCTCTCGTCGCCCCGTCCCTAGAACATTGTAGAGAAGGTAAATCGCGGAATGTGTCCACGAAGAGTCCAATTTCGGCAGGAATCCAACTACCTCACTCGTGTCCTTTGCACCGATGCCCAGGGGCCTCTGTTGCTATTTTTGATCAATTTCACATAATCAACTTAGCACAATACATATAGGATTTACATACATGTATATACACGTATAGAGATATGGGTATGTACAGTCGCAAATGGCGGAGGGGAGATCGAATGGAGGATTGGTATCGGTGAACTCAATGGAGTTTCGATGGGTGTATCAGGACGAGGAAGGGTGCGAGATTGATGACGATGGAAATCCCGGCGGTGGTGAGGGGGATTCGGCGCTGCATGATTCTGAAGACGAGGATTATACAGAGAAGAAGCTGATTAGGACGGGTCCGAGGATTGATTCGTTCGATGTTGAAGCCCTTGAAGTCCCCGGCGCCCAAAGGAATGATCATGAGGTGAGTATTTTGGAGTTGATTCAGTTTCTTAGTTACAGCGTGCTTTCATTCATTCATTTTTTATTTTACATTTTTGGGCTATTTACAAGTATATTTCTAGATTTTATAAATTTTAGTACGTCTGCTAGAAATTAAATAGGAGTATTGGAATGCTGGAGCTTAGAACAATGAGAAAATTAGTAGCATATTATGATGTTGGAGTATGTAGCTCGGAGGAATTATAAGCTTGTTGGAATAAAAACGTAATATAAACCTTATTAACTGACATTATGCCATTGTTATTTACCCTCTCTTGCTGTGGCTCGGTACCTTGTTACCACTTAACACTGTCACCCTGCAAAATGCCACCATCACTACCTACGCAATTGTGTATATCTATGTTTATAACTTAAGGACCTCTGGTACGAATCTCTGCCTGATTGTTGAATTGAAACCCATTTGCTCAATACTTCAAACATTGGCCGAGCTTGTATGGATCATATTGAACTAAGGTCTAAATGCAAGTCATAATTTTGTATCAGCGATTGATAGATCTTGGCTGTGTAAAGCCCCCATCGCCTAACAGTCCGAAGCTCCAAAAATTAAAATAGATATCAAATTCATATTTGTGCTATGAAACCTTGGTAAAATAGGCATTTTTTCATTCAACTACTAGGCTTCCCCCCCCCCCCCCCCCCCCCCCTAAAAAAAAAAAAATTGCTTGTAATTGATATTAATAACACATTGCATTGTGAATTGTTTGCTAAAGGTGGATGGTAATGCTATATATTTTCTTAATCAAATAACTTTTTTAAAGTAAGCTTATTGAACTAAGACTTGAGTCTACTCGTAGCAGCTGTTTGGAGCTTTATCAAGTGATCAGTAAGTGTGACTGGATTTAGGTAGATTTTAAGCTCATTATTTAGCAGGGTGTGACATGTGAAAGCCGTCAGATTGATTATCTCGAGTCAAACATGCCCTTACATTACCTAATTCACACAAGGTATTTTCTTTTAGGTCTACAAGTACATGTCTAATACCTTTATTCTAGCAGAGTATACCAACACGAGAAGTTGAGATTATTTTGGACAGACTTCTGCCTAATGCCTTTATTCTAGCAAGGGTGAAGGGCTCCCTTCTTCTTTTCCATCTTGTCTTTATTTGAAAATAATTCCTAACTGATCACCAAACTCACTGGCCATGTATTCCCCATCATTGAAAGTCGAGGCTTCATGTGGAGTTTCCATATAGCTAAACCCGCATCATTCTGCTAACAATATTGGCTTGGGTAAGGAAACATAAAAATGGAAAGGGCATGGAATACCGTGTTGTTAAATCAAGTGCTTAAAACCAAATAAAAGCAACAAAAAATGAAAGAAGTTTCTGAGGAGCAGTTTTCCTTTCAACAGTACTGGAATAGATTGTAAAATAGCCCAAATAAGTAAATTTATTATATGTATTTTAGAACGGTCATGGGAATATTCGGGCAAGAAAGGATTCTTGGTTTATTAAGAAGCTTGTCATTAACTATTTTTATGCTTTCTTAAGAAAGAACTGTAGGAGGGGGGTTGCAAATTTAAGCGTTTCACACTCGCAGTTGATGCTGGTGGGCATGACTTACATGGTCTAAACTCGTGCTTTTATCGTAGAAGGCTGACTTTCTTGAGCGCCAATTGTGAAAAGCACCTTTGGCTTCCAGGAGAATCGAGGGAACAAAGTGGTACAATTCATACGGGTTACACTTGTGGATAATGTCCAAAAGGTTGCAAGAATCAGATTTTTATCTTCATTGGGTTTTAAATTGAATAATGTGGTTCATAGTGAGGACTAATGGTAGTCGTCATACGTGACATACATGTGACAGTACATCAAATAACAAATTATTACATAGGACGAATACCGATAATCCTCACTATGAATAGCATTACTATTTTAAATTAGATGAGTTTGGAGTTTCCTTTTTATACATGGAAAATTTCGTAGTTCTTGGTCAGTGATACTACCTGGGTTATTATGATTCGAGGTGTTTGAAGTCTTTGTAATTACCATGTTCATATCAATGTGATCTTTGATAGTGTAATTCTTATTCTAAGTAGTTTGTTCATGCTTATATTTGCTTGGAAGTTGACCTTTCGCTCTCAACGTTTACGCTATTTGGTAGGAAAGTTTTTCCACTTTTTAGCTCCACATTTTTCAAATAATCACCTTTCAAAACTCCACTTTATCAAAATAATGGTTATCAAACAAGAGCTCAATATTGATCAAGTTGGTGCATTTTCATCTTTTTCCCACCAAACTATAGATTGTTTAGCATGGTTTTTGAAAAGTCAAAGGAAACTTTTGAGATTCAAAAGTCGCTTTTGAATTCGTTTGGTTAATTTTATGAAAGTGTTTATTTTAATTAGAAGAGCTCCTACAAGAAGTACTTTCGAAATATGAAACTTTTTTAAAATTTAATTTTGAAAATATAGTTTTCTTCAAAAACTGTTGTACATAAAGTAAAATCAAAAGCAAAAGTCATGCAAAACGAACATTTAGTTGAATCATTTATAAATGAAATGTTCAGCTCTCTTCGCCCCCAGAAGTGGAAGGCTTTAGACTTTGGAGTACAATTAGGAACTAAACACCAAATTGAGGAACAAGCCACATAAAATCCACATATTAAGAAGGCATTTCGTTTGTTGTTCAAACTGTTTTCAATTTTTAATTTTGTAAGACACTCAAAACGTTTTTTTAGCGTTTTTAGTGAAAACACTAAATACACTTTAAAATCAAGGACTATTTTATTCCATTAAGTACATTAATTAAGAGCCATAAGTATGTAATAAAAGGTAGTAAGTGAGAAATTGGCTATTTTTCTCTTGTCTTAATCCTTATTATATTGTCTATTTTATCATACGTCTCAAGTAAAATTGGATTCCTCGATACAATGTGCAAAATTATAAGAAAGACTAAATAAGTTATAATATAAACCCTATATTATCTACATAACATCAACTTTCACACACAAAAAATATAACTTAACGATCCTTGTCTAGTTATAAGCTTTCATTCAAAAAACCTATTTCACGGCTGTTTCTCCATTTAGTAAAAGATATACCATGTTTGATTCATATTCTTTTAAAACTCGTTTTCAACGACGCATTTTTCAATAAAATAATATTTTCCATCACATCCAAAAAAAATTCTTATTTTTTAACATATTTTCCAGTAATCAACTCCAAGAAGAGAGAGAGAGAGAGAGTGAGAGGCATATTTACCTGTATTATTCATAGAAATCTTGTGTGTGTATATACAAATGACTAATACTATATTAGGATAAATCCCTAACATTATTTCCTATAAATTAGGGTTAAATATATTTTCTTTCCTATTCTAAAAATATTCTCTAACACTCCCCCTCAAGCTGGAATATAGATGTTTATCATGCCCAATTTGTTACAAAGACAATTCACCTGAATCCCATTTAGAGCTTTTGTGAAGATATCTCATAATTGTTCTCCTATTTTCACGTACCCTATAGAAACCAGACTTTGCTGAATCTTCTCACGAACGAAATAACAATCAATCTCAATGTGTTTCGTTCGTTCATGAAAGACTGAATTAATACAATATGAAGTACAGCTTGGTTATCACACCATAACTTAGCCGGTATTGAAGTCTTGAAACCCACTTTAGTGAAGAGCTGATGTATCCACATTATCTCACATATAGACTTAGTCATAGCCCTATATTCTGATTTCGCACTCGAACGTGAAACCACACTCTGCTTCTTGTTTTTCCATGAAACCAAATTTCCTCCAACAAATACACAATAGGCTGTTGTAGATCTTCGATCTTCCTTAGATCATGCCCAGTCAGCATCTGAAAAACATTCAATCACAATATGACCATGATTGCCATACAGAATTCATCTCCCATGTGCTCCTTTTAAGTAGTATAAAATTTATTCTACAACTCTCCAATGATCGACAGTTGGGGAAGACATATACTGACTTACCACACTAACTGAATAGGCAATATCAAGACGAGTCACAGTAAGATAGTTCAACTTCCCAACCAATTTTCTATATCTTTCAGGATCTTCAAACAATTCGCCATCTTTTGTAAGCTATAAATTCGAAGCCATTGGAGTACTATATGGTTTAGTTCACAATTTTCTTGTTTCAGTCAACAAGTCAAGCACATACTTTCTTTGAGATAAGAGGATCACTTTCTTACTTCTCGTCACCTCAACACCCAAGAAATACTTTAGTGTTCTTAAATTCTTTGTGTGAAACTGACTGTGAAGAAAAGATTTGAAAGATAAGATACCACCAGAATCACTCCCAGTAATAACAATGTCATCAACATAGACGACTAATAGGATGATACCAGCTGCAAACTGCTTATAAAAAATAGAATGATCGGACTTACTTTTCAATAACCTGACTAAGCTTTTCAAACCAAGCCCTGGGACTTTATTTCAAGCCATATAAGGATTTACGAAAATGACAAACTTTCCCATACTCCCTCTGAGCAACAAAGCTAGGTGGTTGCTCCATATAAACTTCCTCCTGAAGATCACCATGAAGGAATGCATTCTTAATGTCTAATGTAGAGGCCAATTATACGTGGCTGCCATAGAAATAAATAACCTGACCGATGTAAGTTTAGCAACACGAGAGAAGGTGTCAAAGTAATCAACCCCATATGTTTGAGCATATCCCTTAGCAACAAGTCGAGCTTTTAACCTAGCAACAGTCCATCTGGATTGACTTTAACTACAAATACCCATTTACATCCAATAGCCTTTTTACCTGCAGGTAAGCGTACTAAGGTCCAAGTACCATTATCATCTAAAGCATTCATCTTCTCAATCATAGCATTGCGCCATCCAGGATGAGATAGGGCATCTTGAACAGTCTTAGGGAGAGTGACGGAGTCAAGAGATGCAACAAAAGAACTAGAAGATTGTGATAAATGGTTATATGACACAAAATAAGATATTGGATAAGTACATTGACGTTTACCTTTACTAAGTGCAATAGGAAGATCATCACTCCAATTGGAACTTGGATCTGATGACGAAGGAACTGGTGCAGGACATAAAGCATGAGGTGGAGAAACAGAAACAGAAACAGGATCAGGAGCAGTAGGTTGTTGGCAGCGAGAGTAAACATGTATTATAAGAGGCTTAGTAGGAGCAGATGGATGACAATCAGAACTAGGAGATGTACATGTATAGATTAATAAATCATCATCTTCCCACATACTGATAGAACCTGAGGATGAAGCAAATAGTGTTTGTTCTAGAAATGTCACATCAGCAGACACAAGGTATCTATTAAGATTGGGACAGTAACATCGATACCCTTTTTGTATACGAGAATAGCCAAGAAATATACACTTTAGAGATTTGGGATCAAGTTTTGTAACATGAGGACGGACATCCCGAACGAAACAAGTACAACCAAATGTTCTAGGTTCAATAGGAAATAAGGACTTGTGAGGGAAAATGACATGAAAGGGAGTTTCACCAGATAGAACGAAGGAAGTCATATGGTTAATCAGAAAACAGGCAGTAGAAACGGCATCCACCCAAAAATGTTTAGGGACCAGTATTTGAAATAACAAAGCTCCGACAATTTCAAGAAAATGTCTATTTTTTCTTTCAGCAACCTCATTTTGAGATGGTGTATCTACACAAGAGGTTTGATGGATAATGCCATATTGAATCATATAATTATGGAAGTATTCTAATAAATATTCCTTAGCGTTATCACTTCTCAAAATTTGTACAGGAACATTAAATTGAGTTTTGATTTCAGCACAAAAGGCCGTAAAATGAGAGAACAATTCCAATCGATTTTTCATTAAAAATAACCATGTCATTCGAGAATAATCGTCGACAAAGGTAACAAATTATTTAAACTCAAATTTAGACACAATAGGACAAGGACCCCAAACATTGGAGTGAACTAACTCAAAATGAGCACTAGCTCTTTTATTGACTCTGAGACTAGAGCTCAAACGATGATGTTTGACAAACTGACAAGACTCACAATTTAATGAAGATAGACTAGAAAATTGAGGAAAAAGTTTCTTTAACACAAGTAACGAAAGATGATCGAGTCGCAATGTGCTTCAAAGGGGATCACAACTCCAGAACATGCAGCAGATTTTGGTGTTTGTGTATCAAGAATGTAGATGCCTCCGGGCTCATTCCATTTACCAATAATCTTCTTCGTCATAAGATCCTGAAATAGACAAAAATTAGGATTAGAATGAGACACAACAATTAAGAGAACGAGTGAGCTTACTGATCGAGACTAAATTAAAGGACAAGTTAGGTAAACTTAAAACAGATTATAAAGGAATTGAGGGTGTTGGAATAATTGTGTCGGACCCCAAAACATGATATGTAGACTCATCTGCTAAGGTAATTATAGAACTAAAAGAATGTGACTGAAATGAAAATAATAGACTAGAATTACTTATCATGTGATCTGTGGCACCAGAATCAATGACCCATTTGGAAGATAAGGAAACAATGCATGTGTTCATTTTACCTGAATCAGCAATGGCAGTGATAGGAGTAGATGAAGACTTTAGAGATTCTTAATATTGTGAGAACTTGGCATACTCATCTTCAGATATTCGGATAAGCTCAGAAGCATCATTAGTAGAGGCAACATAGGCTGACTGGTTTGACTGATTCTTGCGCTGCAACTTTCTACAATCTCTCTTCACATGTTCTGACTTATGACAGTAGTAACATACAACACCTCCTGAATCTTGCCCTCGAATATTAAGGTTTCGATTAGAGTTACTTGAGTTTTTCCCTTTATTTCCACTTCTAAATGGCTGTCTCCCAAATTCAGAGGTGCGACTGACAAGAGCACTATTAATGATAAGTGTAATTTTTACACTTATTCGGGACTTAAAATAATGATATTTGATAGTTCTTTTAACAAAATATATTCTAAATTGTTGTGTTTTATGTTTAATAGACAAAAATCTATGGATGAAAAAGGAATTGAAGGAAGGAAGCTAAAGGTGGCAAAAATGGCAAAATCTAAANTGACGTTAATTTGTTTGAATGCGTGGATATTTATTATGGTTTAGTTTGCTTTTCAATTAATTGGCCATTAGTTGATTTGTTTGTGTATTTTATTATCATCGAGAGAGGTAATAAAATTGTTAGCACGTAGTAATAAATATTGTGGGGTTCAATAAAGGATTGAGATATAACTTTATGCTTCGCATGGTTATTTTGATGTTCTAGCTCATTTAATATTTTCTTATATGTTTGTATTTTTCATAGAAATATAGAAATGTCACATATAGAAATAGATTTAATTGTTATCGAGTGAGGCCTTTAAATAAATTCGAAACTTCGACCAACTCGCATGATAACAAATAGTCATTTTAATTGTTATGTTAAAAATGGATTAACAAGGGGGATTCTATATCTTAGCAATATTTTTACATATTTGAAATCAAACTAGTTAAATTATTTTCTAATTTAATCGATAGTTAAGATATTAGCATAGAAAACTCAAATCCTATTTGCTATTCGATTAAGGCTACTATTAATTATAACTCGATCGAATACATAGTTCTCGTGGGTTCGACACTCTACACACTACTATATTACTTGATCACGATCTCGTTCACTTGCGGGTTTTCAAACGGTCAAATTTTTTGCGCCGCTGCCGGGGACTACTGTTTTTGATATGTTTAGTTAATTTTAGTTTTAATCTGAAATTTACTATTTTATTTTGTATAGTTTATTTTTAAAAAATTGTGTTTTCGCTTACTTTTTCGAGAACGTGTATGCGAAGTTCGAGAATGGTGATCTTACTCAATTTGATCCGGAGATCGAACAAACATTCAACATTCGAAAAAGACAACAGTTGGAAACACACCAAAAATGGAAATAGAGAGATATGGCAGAGGGAAATCCAAACCAAATAGTCATATGGGCTAATCTGGAAGCAGTACAACCGAATGTGGATGCAGCCAATGAAAATGCAAGGTTGATGGGGGAGTATATGGTTCCACCGGTTGTGAAAAGCTAATCGAGCATAGTATATCCGGCCTTTGGTCAAGTAAATTTTCACTTATGGACTGATGTACTCAACATGTTTCAAAACGCGCTACAATTTTTTGGGAGAGCTTCGAAAAATTCCAATGCTCATGTATCAAGATTTCTGGACATATGTGCAACTATCGAGTATCCAGGGTGTCCAGTGAAGCAATCAGACTGAGGCTTTTTCCATACACGTTTTGAGATTCTGCTAGAGAGTGGTTAGATACTTGCCCACCTCAAAGCATCACTACATGGAACCAATTTAGCCAGAAATTTCTTAGCAAATATTTTCCACCTAAAATGATTGTAAAGCTGAGAGATGAGATTACAACATTCCAACAACTAGACTCGGGATGCTATTCGGATGCTTGGGAACGATATAAAGGTTTACTCCATCAATGCCCACAACTTGGATTGCAGAAATGGCTTCAGGTGCAGTACTTTTACATTGGTTTGAATCCGATAAGCAGGGCTAACGTAGATTTCGCATGCGATGATTCTATCACAAAAAGAATCGCGGATCAAGTCTATCAAATCATGGAGGACCTGGCATTTACCAGTGCACTTTGCTACTGAAAGGACAAGTGGAAAGAGAGTTGTTAGGGTATTCGAAGTTAATTCTTTGACAGCAATTTCAACATAATTGACATCACTGTCACAGAAGGTGGATCAGATGAATGTAGCCTATGCAATAGGACCGAAATGCAAACATTGTGGAGGGAACCACGAGAGTGTTGATTGTAAAGTAGGATCTCCTTTTGTTCAGACAATGGAGGATGTGAACTAAGCTCAAAATTTCCAAAGACAGCAACACAATCCAAATCCTAACACATATTACCCAGGCTAGAGAAACCACCCAGGTTTTCAGTGGAGCAACAACCAGGTGCTTAGACCGTACCACAGCAAATTGCACCACCAGGTTTTCCGTAGAACGAGAAGAAGTCTTCATTAGAAGATCTCGTGACAAAGGTGGTGGAAATATCTACTCAAAACATGCAGCGTATGGATAAGAGCTTGCAAGTTCAGGTAGCCAACGTAAAAAAATTGGTATATCAGATAAGA
>CAIGRB010001802.1:62025-97746 GCA_903798255.1 Fraxinus quadrangulata | reverse complement strand
AGAAAATTTGGAGATAAATGGCTTGAGGAAACATATGAATTAGATTTTTAAGTAGCCTGAAAGACTGAAATATGTTACCGTTTTTGAAATGTTGTTTGGTGTTGGGAAAAGTCCCCATGTGGAAACCTTTGGCTTATAGAGATCAGCTTCATCTTCTTTTGTTGGCATTGGCTCTGATGCTGCTGCAGCATCTCCAAACTTAGTACTATCTCCAATGAGTATCTCTACTTCAGGCAGATCCCCTTCTGGAAAAGTGTCCATCATTGGAACCAAACCCGCAGGCAACCCCCTGCTCTTCCTCTTATCCGAGAATTCAAGCCCCACAAAATCAATACTTGAAATTGTCAATTCCTCCTTACTGGCATTCTTTTTAGGTTGCTTATCTCCAACACTTTGCACATTCCTTCCCTTGAGTCCTACACATTAATGCACATATATTTTCAGCCTTAAATCCATTTCAAATTCTTTCATTTTCATCACCAATGGAACCTCTGTCTAAGCATATTGCATGACACGTCTCAGCATAACTAAGTTTATTATCCTGTCATTTGTTTTTCAGATATTTGGTGTCTAGATCCATCTGAAAACTGAACTTGACTGCATTTATATTGTGAATATACGTACATTTGTGGCATGTTTAGTGTAATATAATGGACAGAACTGTACAGTATTAATATGGCCCTAAGATGTATAATGCATGTTATTCTTTAATCACCCAGGAAGCAAAGCACCTGTGGGAGAGAATCCAAGAACGGCAAGGGGTGAATCATTAATACTTGTTATCTCGTGACTTTGTTGGTTGAGGTGGTCAGAAATTGGAGGTGACCCCTTCCCTGTGCTGGCCAGGCATTTTATCATTTATCATTTTATCATTTATGTCATTTATGTTAACTACTTTTTTGTCTTCTTGGTAATAGAGAAGTACACATCACAAAACCTTAAGTAAAATGATTTATATATTTCGTCTTCATTTTATTTAAAAAATGCAAATGAGAAGAACATAGTTATACTATTTCCAGAACAGAAATCATAAAGAAACATACCTCTAAAGCATTACCAATTGTTCCACCAATGTAATTGAACAGAAATCATAAAGAAACAGGAGCAATCTATTTGATTCAAGAACTTCTTACCTGACTAAACAAACGCACGAATTAGTGCACAAATGAACTGATATATGTTGATTTTGATGTAAATGGATACTTTTGGACATTTCTTTTGTCATCCACTGGCACCTTCACTTAGATAGAATGGTATTCAGAATCTATTTCCTCTGAAATGTTTTCTCTATATGGTTAAAAATATTCATTAATTATTTTATTTTATTTTATTCCAGGAATTTGACCAAAATGCTGATATTATCACTCTAATACTCTGATAAATGAGGCTTTGCAGTTCCTTTTAAAATATCTCTTATGATGTACCTCTTAAATTGAACTGTAGTTTACATGGTCTCATTATTAGGCTTTAGCTAAGGACCTAGTAACTTTCTACTTTTTTGTGGACAAAAGTATGTGGCAACGAAATTTTAAATCCCAAAATCAAAAGATCTATCTGACATGCATATTCATTTTTGTTAACTCCATCATGATTTTACTTAGGTTTATCCTTTTATGCACTTGAACTGATGATACTCATTTTGAGTAGGATGAAACTTGATAGCGTCTATAGAAAATTGAGATAAATGCTGTTAGGGTTCAACCATCAGCTGTCTTAATTTCCTTGTTAAGGTTATCATTTATTAAATCTGTGTCATTAAACTTTTGTTATCAACATATGATTTCCTTGAAAAAAAAACTATAATTTTTCCTGGTAAGGCGAAAATTCTTGTTGTCTTTTCGTTTCAGTTTTCAATTGGTTTAAATTACTTATTAGTGGAGTTCCAATATAAAAATTGCTTCCATTGCTTGCTGTGTTTGCGGGATAAGATCAATTGTGGTTGTATTTTTTGAGTGACATTTCTTTTTGATTAAAATTGCTTCCGTTTCTTTAAAATAATAGTTACTGAGTTAAAACCAAGCCAAATGCAACTACCTGATATTTTCATGCTTGGATCATAACCAACTACCTGTAATTTTTACTTAGAGTTGATTTATGATTGACATGCGCCTATGGAATGACTTATATATTTCGTCTTCATTTTATTTATGTTGAATATAGAATATGGGTGGTCACAGAGTTAGGAATAAGGAACCAATGTCATGGTCGGATGAGAACGAACTTACTTTTATCGAAATTCTTTACGAGAGAGTGAAATCAAATGCATTACAATGTTCTACATTCACTAAAGACGAATGGGGCAGAATCAATGAAACCATGATAGCTTCAACAAAACTGGATTACGGCATAGATAGATTAAAGGGCAAGTGGAACCGCTTACGTAAGATTCACCGTATGTTCTCCGAACTTTTGGGACATACAAGGGTCACATGGGATCCAAATACAAACAAAGTTAATGCTGCAGAGGAAGTTTGGCAACACTTTTACACGGTATATATATTTATTAAAGAATATTTTTGTCTTTATTTTTTGAGATATTTAATTGTATTCATTTTCTAATGAGGTTTCTTTTGTAATGTAGATTAACAAGTCGGATTACAAGCTTTTCAAAAAGGAAGGATGTAAGCACTACCACACTTTGGGGGAGATATTTAGCGGGACTACTGCTACTGAAGGCTTAGGTAATGCGTCCACTCAGCTTCCGAACACATCGGAGGAAGAAAGGTAGATAGAAGATGACTTCTTGAACAGGGGAGTGCATGTACGTGTGGAAAATGATGATGAAGTGGATCAGGTTTCAAATACTCGTCGACGTGAGGAAATTGGTACGTCAGGTGAACGCCGGCGTAAAGAACCTAAGATCAGTAAAAACGATAAACTTGAGGCTTGCATGGCGCAGTGGTCATCTACAGTGAGTAAGAGGAATGAAGAAACTGAAATTAGAACACTATACTTCAAAGAAAAGCTTGCAAAGATACAAGGAAAAGAATGTTCTCAATCAGATAGCGAAGTTAGTAGTCACGATCCTTATTCCAGTGTTATATGCATGGACATCTTAAACAACATGGAAGGAGTGTCAAATGAGGTTTACATGAAAGCAATACAGGCTTTTAAGGATCCCACTTTCAGGGTGTCGTTTGTGAAGATGCCAGAAGCAAGGAGAGGACCCATCTTGGGACTGCTTTGATATGATTGTTGTTTTAATTTCTCTTGTATGCTGTTATTTTCATGTGTGTTGTGCAATGTTGAACTACTGTTTTAGTTTTACAACTCTTACTACGCTTGTGAACTTTGACTATCTTGGAACTGTGTTCATGTATGAACGTATTTATGTTGTTTGTCGTAAAACTGATGTTAATCTCCGAACTTTTCAGTTCACAATGCTAGGTTGCCTATTTTATGTGGCTGAATAATGGTTGTTACGATTTATGATAATTAATGTGGGTATATTTTGTTCACAGTATGGATGATGATGTGAATGTTGACGATTCCATTTATGAAGATTCGAGTGATGATGACTTGTTAATGACGGATGACTTTGACTCAGAAGTTGATAATTTAATGATACTTATTATGATTGAGCTTCACGGAGGAAGTACCGTCAACAGGATACCTTGTAGGACATCATTGCTTACGGGAACAATGTACGTGCAAGAAATTCTAAATGGACATCCAGACGTATGCTATCGCAATTTCCGTATGCAGAAACATGTGTTCATGAATTTTTGTGATATTTTGAAACAGAAAGGATTGTTGGAAGATGGAAAGAAAGTGAGCGTCGAGGAGGGTGTAGCTATGTTTTTGATGATTATAGGGCACACAACCCGATATAGTATTATTGGTGATAGGTTTCAACATTCGAACAACACGATACACAAATGGTTTAAACGAGTGATAAGAGCTGTTTGTTCGTTTGGTACAGAGATAATCCAGCCCACAAATCAAGATGTGCATGAGCGGATTTTGCGCAAATATCCTTTCTTTCACGATTGTATAGGCGCAATAGATGGTACACATGTTGCGGCTTGGGCACCTGCATCGAGACAAACATCTTTTCGTGGAAGGAAAACAAATGTAACCCAAAATGTGATGCTAACGTGTGACTTCGATATGAAATTTACTTTTGTGTATTCTGGTTGGGAAGGCACCGCTAATGACTCGCGAGTATTCGTTGACGCAGTCACAAGAAGATCGAATAACTTTCCAATGCCACGAGGAGGTATGTTCTTGTACTTCAAATATTTATTGTGAATGTATCTACAGTGTTACACTATCTGAGGTTTTTTTTTTTCAGATCAATTTTACCTTGTTGATTCTGGCTACCCAAACATGCCTGGATTTCTTGCCCCTTATCGAGGTCAAAGATATCATCTGCGTGACTACGTTGGACGGGGAAGACTACGTGGGAAGGAAGAATTGTTCAACTATCGACATTCCTCGTGCCGTAATATTATTGAACGTTGCATTGGAGTTTTAAAGGCAAGATTTCCTATTTTGAAATTGATCACCAATTATCCTCTTAGTAGACAAAGACAAATCCCTACTGCATGTTGCGCAATACACAACTTTATTCGTCAGGAGCACGCTTTAGACAGGTTGTTCGCTGAGTATTCAGAGGAGAATATGGTGTTCCCAGATATACCGGAATCAAGTCAAGCACAAGAAGCCATACATTTTGATGCAAGTCAAACAGCTCAAATGGGACAAGTTAGGGATCAAATTGCTACAGAAATGTGGAATGACTACTCAAGACGTCGTACATGACTCCGTGGATTTATTTTATATGTAGTTCAGTATCTGCTTATTTTGTCATGACACGTAAATTTGTAACCGTATCGATTGAACTGTTTCATCAAATATAATTTAAATTGTGTTTTTAATATCTTGAAAAGAAAATTGATGTTTCACCAATTTCAAAATGTATATGTTATTTCATACTATATTAACATTAAACCATTATTATTTATTGAAAAATCAAATTTTTTTGAATAAAATATTATTACAAAAAAATTCTCAAAATTTCAAAGTAAACGCGTTTTCCATTTTTATGTTTTCGGAAACAGTTTTTCAGAATGGCAAAAAGAACGCATTTTCAGAAATTTCAAAACAGACACTCAAAACAGAAAACACAAAACAAATTCAAAACTCAAAACACAAAACTGAAACACGAAGAGAACAACCCCTAAGTTTTTATATATGGGCTCAAACAGGGGCTAAATAAAGGAGAAATAAAGAGTTTATCTAAAGGATGTTGATTCGCGGAGATGATTGGTCTTGATTTCTTTCAGGTCAGTAAATGCCAAGCTTAAATGTTGTTGCTTTTGGTTTAAATTCTGGAGATTTTAGGTTAAATTGTCTGTTTTTTTCATTTTAATGCGGTGAAAAAGGTAGAATCTTTCCAAGTTTCATACTATTTGGAATTGGAATTACAGTTGTCATTTCTGTTTAAATCAAGTTTTTTCTTCCGTTTCTGATATCAACATGCATTATTCAACTCTTTTTTTTACGGTCATTTGAGGACACTGTGAAATGACCTTTATGTGAAATATATCTTACACAAAATCAATTTATAAATTTGGTCAAAGTCAAATATTGATTTCAACACCCATTAATAAATATTCCTCATTAATTATTACACACCCATTTTGTGGACTCACTACTATAAATTTGCCAATTGAAGGCTGAATATTTTTGCATCCTGTGCTCTGTGTCATTCAAACATTGCACCCACACACTACACTCCGTGGTAGAATTTACTTGAACTGCTTAATGATGGTAACTAACTATGGATTATGTTGCCCAATAATATATGGCTGGTCATTTGACTATTTTACATCTTGGAGGAGAAGTTCCCCGTTTGACAATCATAAAAACAAAACTCTTTTTTTCTTCAATCGCACATTTTTAGAATAAAATATTTTGTACGTAAACTAAAAAAAAATTCTTACTTTTTAACTACACATTCTCTAAAAAATCACTATTCCAAAATTCACTTTCTCCAAAATACAACTCGTTTTAATGATCGTCAAACATGAACTAAATATGGAACTATAACACGGGAAAATAGTCTTGTTACGGGAGACTTCTTAGATTACAGCTCGAAGCCTCAATATGGATACAATTTATAAATTGGTTTATAAATTCAGTCAAAGTCAAATATTAATTTTAATCTTAAATTCATAACTACTAATTATTATCCCTCTATTTTGTGGGACCCACCACTATTCCAATTTATAAGTTTGCAAAATTTTAGTCTAGCTCCAGTAGTCTTCTGTACTAGGTCCTTCTGTTTAACAATTAGAAAATCTGAACAATGCATCTTGAATATCAACTAGACCAAAAAGACAAGTTTGAAATTTTGGACAAATTCATCTTCCCATTAGACGTACATTTTAGAAGGGACTTGAACACCAGCTGGCAGGAAGGAGTAACAGATTCTGGTAAATAAGTAGGGTGACGTGGACGGGAAGTGCTTGGTGTACATTATGGACGCCATAACGGTGTCCATAATGTACACATGGCGACCTCCTATTGGGGGNCTGTTGCCATCGTTTGAAGTCCAATCCTTTGAACTTGTCTGGCTTCTCGACATGGGGTTTCACTTTCACGCCAGTCCCAGATTGTTCCATATTGAAAAAATTAAACTATAAAAAAATGTAATTTCTGCTATAGATTGTTGGATATTGCAAGAAACAATTAAGAACTAGACAAAACAGACCAAATTATGCAACATAATTAATATAAATGATACAGACTTGGATAGCAGATTGAGGCTAGCGCAATGCTATGTCCTATAGCTTAAATTCGACTCTTCTCCTGTGCTTGTAGTTCGATGAGCATCTGTCACCAGGATTCAACACTCTGTTCCCAAGAATTTAGCACTCAATTCTTGGTTCTGGCGATTATACTCAGTGTTTTCTTCTCTCAAACAGAATTATATGAATGATTGAAAATGTGGGATTTTTATATATAGAATCCAACAAGTATTCCTTTCTATTAAGCATATCATTTTCACACTTATAAACAAGTATTCATTTCTATTTTTATCCTATGTGGGATAAACAACATTCAAAAAATTTATATTTCTATACAAACATTCCAACAGATTTTTCTCATATTGAAAGTGGAAAGCAACATGATTATGAGTGATGAACCATATGGATGTTTGCATTTGGAATTTTATAAGATTTTCTATTAACTATGATCATAAATGAAAAGTCGTGGATTTCAGTTCTTATGGATAAAGGTTTCAAGGCATCTTTTCATGGGCAAACTCTGTGAGTAGCTTAGCTGATTTAACCTTTTTAGGAAGAAAAGCTTGGCTGTTTTAGCCTTTTGGGAAGAAAAGCTAACAATACCGTTATTAGACCCATAGTTATTAGACTCGATCCGGAAAAATCATCGGATTAATGGTTTAACCAGTGGGTCGATGTTTCAACTTGTTAGACTGTAATTTTAATTTAATTATATTTTTGATAAGACAAGGGATCATTAAAAAGAAAACCATTTTGCTAAATCTAAATATATATATTTTGCTTACATTACAAGACAAGGGATCATTAGTTTCTAATGGTCATGAGGTGAAATATTATGCTGTCAAACAATGACGGTGTGTTGGTAGGGTGGGCCAAAGCCCACGTGCACGCTAGCTCTGGCACAGGCGTGGGTCGTGTGCTTGGGCTAAGCCCAAGTATATATTAGATTTCGACAAGTGGACCGAAAGAATTTGGCCACGTGTATTTGACTTCTAGAAAACATGATAGTTAAACGAGTTGTGATTGTTATATTTGAGAATACAATTGCTGAGAAATTGTAAGTACTAGTGCATGGCATTAAAATTATAATTTATTTTTCTTTCTTCTTATCAATCACATATTATTCAATAAAATAATATTTCAAGTAAATTCGAAATTTTTTCTTCTTTTTTAATCACACATTCTTCAAAATAAAATAAAATACTATTTTAAAAATTAAAATGGTAAATAATGGGGGCCTAATGGGTACTAAATATCTTAGTACAATTAAAATTAAACTTTGACTAACTTTTTGTTGCGAGTGTAATTGGCTTACCAATTCATGTTGACCTATAATGATTTTTTTTTTTTTAATCCTTTTTGTTTTTTTAATGAGCATATATCCAAGTCGTAAGGAATTTAGCAATTGCATGAAAAAAGTTGATTCCCAAGTATAATTTGTAATGGAGAACACGAGATGGGAGAACAAATTCCTAGAAAAAAGTATATCGATGGGAGAACAAATTCTTTTTCTCCATCAAATTCTTTGTTCTTGTCCAATTTCAAATGTATATTGATGGGAGAACAAATTCCTAGAAAGATGTTAAAACTGGTCATTTTCAAGAAGTATGACTAAAAAAATCAAGATTTCTCTCCCGACAATAAAAAAACCTCATAATCCATTTTCATATATTCAAGGTCATTTCTCTATTGGAATTGCATCATCGACATCTTCTAGAATTGGATCCATATCTATAAAAAGAAAAGAAAAAAATAGAGGAAGCTAAGCTATGGAAAAGAAACATCATATAAGACTGTATAACAACTAGCTAAGGAAAAGAACAAACATATAATTAATTTGAATTCATATAGTTAAAATATCCAATAAGCATATAGTTAATGCAATATACGTCTAGGAGTATTAATGCACTATAAACTAGCAAGAATATTGCACCCATGTCCATTTTACTTTAGGCTAGTGCAATGTTTTCCCTTCTCTAATTTTCCAATGTCAAAGAACAACAAAACATGTTTCACCAACATTAGTACAGTTGGAAATATGAGAGAAACGTAGATAAAAATCATCTTTCTTTTAGAGAGCTTCAATAATCAAATCATGTAAATAATAACGAAATCTCGTCAAGATCCTGAGAATACATATCAAATCTTGATATGAAGCAATAAAAACAAAATGAAGCCCTAGAAATAAAAATAAAGTACACCAAAGTATCATATAAATATCAAGAATACACTTCTAATAATGATACGAAACAATAAATCAATACAAATAAAATTATACCCTAGGAACTAACATAAAGCAAAATCCAATCGTCGGTCTAAAAAATGCACATCAAATCATGACAAAAAAGAATAAAATGGAAAGGATTATGGAAGAAACTTATAGATTAAAGTGACGAATTTCAATAGGATAGAAAACAAATCTCAATTTTGAGAGGTCTCGATCGAATATTGAATAGAAACGAGAGAATTTTATACGAAAATCTCTAAGATTTCTGATATGAGTAGAAGCAAGTAGTTGAAATATGAGTGGATGGGGCAAATAAAGAAAGATGCGTGTACTTCATAGATATTTTATATGGCAGTGCAATGGACGATACAACTTTTGGGTTGGGTTGAAGAAGCACCACCGACCCTATTAGTGACAAAAACAGAACATAAAATAATGAGATATGATTTATTTACAACTGTAAACTAGTTTTTTTTTTTTCGAAAAATTGTAAAATTTATAATTGAATAAAATTTATTTTTAATTAAAAAATAGTCTGGTTCGATTTTGTGCCTTTTTTTGAATCGAAATCTAAACCAAACCGTTTTGAAACGATTTGGTTTGGTTTGAAAAAACTACGGGTCTATGTGAACCTGAACCAACGTATTTGATTCGATTTGTAGTTTTGTAATTCTTTTGTGATGCCCTAATGAGTGGGTGATGAAATGCAACACATTAAAAGTTCAGTGACTTATGAAGCACGATAAATGATGTATGGAGTATAACGTATTAAAGTTCAGTAATCAATTGAAAATATTTTAAAGTTCAATGAGTAAGCATGATGGAGGTACAAGTTCAGTGGCTATTCTGTGCAAAATGAATTTTACATGTTTGCACTTAGTTTTTATTTATTTTTATATAAAGAAATGTATCTTTCATTTTCTGTTTTCTGTTGAAAAACCTTGAGAAGTAATTTTCAGGAAAGGAAATATTTCCTTATCCTGAACCCCGATTCCAACGGCGGCAAACTGAAAACTTTCCATAACCAAAGCAACGGCTACAAAATTGAAATCTTTCCATAACCAACTCAACGGCTACAAAATTGAAATCTTTCCATAACCAACTCAACGGCTACAAAATTGAAATCTTTCCATAACCGGTGAGGCTCTACTCTCTATATATAATTACGTTTTCAGATGCCATTTGTAATTTTAGTTTCTTCTATTGCTTTTTCCCTTTTCTCCTTTTCCAGTTTTTTCTTTTTCAGTTTCCTTTTTAATTTTTCTTTTTTGTTTTCTTGTTTGTTTTTCACCTTTTCCCATTCTCAGATGCAATTTATAATTTTTAGTTTCTTCTACTTTTTGCTTTCCCCTTTCCAGTTTCTATTAAATTTTTTTTTTTTTTTTTTTTTTTTTATTGAATTTTTAATTTTTTTTTTTTTTTATAAAAATCTATATATAAATTCGTTTTCAGATTCAATTTATAATTTTAGTTTCTTCTACATTTTGCTTTTCCTTTCCAGCTTTTCCTTTTTCCGTTTCTAATTTAATTTAATTTTTTTCTGTTAGTTTTCCTGCTTGTTTCCTTTTTTTTTTTCTCTACTCTCTATATATAAATTCTTTTTCAGATTCAATTTATAATTTTAGTTTCTTCTACTTTTTGCTTTTCGCCTTTTCCAGTTTTTTCTTTTTTCAGTTTCTATTTTAATTTTTCTTTTTTTCTGTTAGTTTTCTTGTTTGTTTCCATTTTTGTTTTTCACCTTTTTCCTTTTTCAGTTTTTGAATTTACAATTGGTTGTTAACCCTAAATAATCAGTTTGCCAATTGGAATTGGCAAAACTGATGCTAGTTTTCGCTGTTGATTTCCATCTAAAAGTTATGTATGTGTTGGATATTTTCACTGCTGCACATAATTCAGTATGTTATCTGAAGTTGGGTTCTAAGGAAAAATCTATATTTGAAGCAGGTGATTCTAACATTATGCATGCATTTCTTTGCTTGGGTTTAATAAATTTGGAATTGGTTTAGGCAATGATTATGGGATGATTAATCTTGCTGGTTATTCTTTTCCATATGTTACTGAGTATATTGTGATAAGCTATCTGGATTCACAAAAATAGAAGATATGATGCAGGCGCTCTTTGATACATTCTCACTTGGATTTCTGTTGATGTGAACCCAAATTATTCTAGTTTTGGGTGAATGAATTCACCTGTACTCTAAGGCCCAGAATACTGTCTTGTATTTCTGAGAGAAATATGAGGCATATGGAAACAATCCAAGATTTTCATCTTCCACTAGATGAGCCATTTACTTATTTAAAGAAGTGTGTATAAGAGGCATAGCTGTTGCAAACATAAATAAGGTTTGGTTATGAGGTTCTTCCTTCCACGAAGATTAGGGAATTTTGTGAGGAGAGGTATCTTTGTTCTGTCCTCCCTATAGGTTCCTCTGTATTAAAGATGAATATGAAAAATAAATGTTGAACAATGGAGGAATCATGTATAAAAAAATGAATTTGATCCAAGAAACAGGAAGAAAATCAAAACCCGTTTGATTGGTTAAGCAAATGATCAATGAAAAATCAAATCTTAAAATAATCACTTCACCTTTCACATCCAATCAACATGACGAATTTTGGAACTGTTTGGAATAATTATATCCTGTGACACAGGGAACAATTATATTTTTGGACAGTTCAGGAGCCGGGAAGCACATCCAAGCTGGAGTCAAGGAGGTTATTACTCTGCTCCAGCAAAAAATGCAGACATTCCAACCTGTGTAGTTGGAGTAAACGAACAAGACTGCTCTCACGAGGTTATGTGGATAGATGTAATAATTGGGCTTTTTGAATAATTGCAGCCATGCTTATTGCACCACCAACTGTTGGCTCCATTTGTAAAACTTGTGGACGAAGATTTTGGTATGACTCTAAACTTATTCACCAGCTTTAAATAAATGGTTTCTTCCTTCCCTTTGGAACTTCCTTCAAATTCTTGAAGAACAGGATCTCCTATAGCGAAACAACATGATTAAAATTTCCGAAACACATCAGTTGACAAAGAAGACAACTACACCACTAGGGCCCATTCCAAAGAAACTGCTTCTCTCTGATCTCTGTTATAAATTCAATTGCATTTTGATTATTTGCATCCTTTATATATTCTAAGTTGCGTGTCACTAGGCTTGGATTTCAAACTTGTTCTTTCTTCTTTGACCACTCCCCCGCATAAAAAAGAAACCTCACTACCAAGCCTTTTTTTTTCTACTGACGTCACACTGACTCACACATATATATTTTCATATGAGCCAAGTGTTCCACAGTGACAAGCCATGCTGCAGGTCAACGCAAAGCCAGTGTGACTCGGCAGCATCGGGGGACTGGTTTCAAAAGGTCCTAAAGAAGTTGCTGAAACCAGTCCTTGGAAAAGAGTGCCAAAAATGATGATAGGCCCCAAGATTTGTAAAATATTTAGCAAATCTTTAAGGGTTCGAATTTTGAAAAGCGGAAAAATAAATTTATATATATATTATTGATGCAGTTAATTATGAAGAATTTGCTTGCAGTTAATGATGAAGAAGTTGCAGTGATGACAGGTGGTGGCCAAGCCAGTGTGACAGCAGCAGCTTCGGGGGACTGGTTTCAAAAGGTCCTGCAGAAGTTGTTGAAACCAATCCTTGGAAAAAGAGTGCCAAAAATGATGATAGGCCAGATTTTAAGGACCCCAAGATTTGGAAAACGTTCAGCAGATTTTTAAGGGTTTGAATTTTGAAATGTTGAATAATAATATTTACACAAGCGTGCACACACACATACATGCATGCAGCTGCAACTTTGATAGATAATATTACTACATCAGATAAGGTTATTTGACTTCATTTTCTTTTCATATTTTCATGTTTTGTTTTATGTACTGTTCTAAACTCTACGAAGGAAGTGATACCAATCTTCTGTATGTCACTACATCAACATTTCTCCTGTTGACACATGCTAAATACCTACACACAAAGAAAAGAGTTGCCCTGCATGGGACATCAATCGTGACAGCAGATAAACTCGTGGTCATGCGAAGAAACAGGTTGGCTATATATTTGAGTGTGTGATTCTAACATTATGCATGCATTTCGTTTAGGCAATGATTATGGGATGATTAATCTTGCAGGTTATTCTTATTCCATATGGTACTGAGTATATTGTGATAGGCTATCTGGATTCACAAAAATAGAAGATATGTTCACTTGGATTTCTGTTGATGTGAACCCAAATTATTCTAGTTTTGGGTGAATAAATTCACCTGTACTCTAAGGCCCAGAATACCGTCTTGTATTTCAGAGAGAAATATGAAGCATATGGAAACAATCCAAGATTTTCATCTCCCACTAGATATAAATTATACATTTATTTCTTTTTCTTATGTATAATTTGAATCTATTAGTTTGTATCTCAAAATATCATGCGCTTCTCATGATATCTAAATGCAAATGAAGGGTTCTTTCTGGATTATTGAATCCCAATGGGGTACTCTTTCCTTCGACTTGTTATGATGATTATGTTTAGTTTCTTAATGTTTCCTTTTCTTTTGGCATATGAGATTCAGGCCTATATCGTCTGAAATGCTTATAGTTTCTCTGATACTGAAATTGGAAGCAGTGGACTGCTTCACATCTCTGGTTAGACACGATCCATTTACTTATTTAAAGAAGTGTGTATAAGAGGCATAGCTGTTGCAAACATAAATAAGGTTTGCTTATGAGGTTCTTCCTTCCACGAAGATTAGGGAATTTTCTCTAAGGATCCTCTGTATTAAAGATGAATATGAAAAATAAATGTTGATCAATGGAGGAATCAAATGTATAAAAAATGAATTTGATCCAAGAAACAGGAAGAAAATCAAAACCCTTTTGATTGTTAAACAAATTATCAAGGAAAAATCAAATCTTAAAATAATCACATCCAATCAACATGATGAATTCTGGAACTGTTTGGAATTATATTTTTGGAATTCTGGAAAAATCAAATCTTAAAATATCCTGTGTCTAACAGGGAACAATTATATTTTTGGACGGTTCAGGAGCCGTGTTAGCAAAAAACAAGCAAGATACCAGAATTGATCTGATACCGTTTGTTAGAGATTGATGTCACTTGTTGTGAAACCAACCACCAAATTGATATGTTGAAGTTATATGGCACAATATGAAGTATTGATCAAGAACAAAAGAATAAAAGAAAACAAGAATATGGCAGAGAAATTAGAACATTTTATTGACCCATAAATAATGGAGGAGAAAGAAAATTACAATGAATCCTATAATTCAATAATCTATTTTCTCACTATTTAATTGTAAAGAAGAGCCTAGTATTTATAGGCAAAAATGTAGGGGGCGTCCAAAACCCTAATAGTCGAGTTATAGTTAAAGTAGAATGTCAAAAACGTGTTAAAACGGAAAACAAGCTTGGGCCGGGTAACACTGTCGCTCAAGCGACAGTCGAGTAGGACTTCAATAGCATTCCAAACTTGAATTCTTCTTGACGTGCACTTCAATTAGAATTCTTCAATTACTTCAACAACTTCAACAAAGAATTCGGGTCACACCCAAATTCCAACAAGCCAGGAAGCACATCCAAGCTGGAGTCAAGAAAGGTATGTGGATAGATGTAATTATTACTCTGCTCCAGCGAAAAATGCAGACATTCCAACCTGTGTAGTTGGAGTGAACGAACAAGACTGTTCTCAATTATTGATGCAGTTAATCATGAAGAATTTGCTTGCAGTTAATGATGAAGTTGTAGTGATGACAGGTGGTGGCCAAGCCAGTGCGACAGCAGCAGCTTCGGGGGACTGGTTTCAAAAGGTCCTAAAGAAGTTGTTGAAACCAACCCTTGGAAAAAGAGTGCCAAAAATGATGATAGGCCAGATTTTAAGGACCCCAAGATTTGGAAAACATTCAGCAGATTTTAAGGGTTTGAATTTTGAAATGTTGAATAATAAATTTACGCACACACACACATGCATGCAGCAGCAACTTTGATAGATAATATTACTACAGATAAGGTTATTTGACTTCATTTTCATTTCATATTTTCATGTTTTGTTTTATTTACTGTTCTAAACTCTACAAAGGAAGTGAGACCAATCTTCAGTATCTCACTACCTAAACATTTCTCGTGTTGACACGTGCTAAATACCTACACACAAAGAAAGGAGTTGCCCTGCACAGGACATCAATCGTCAGATAAACTCTTGGTCATGCGAAGAAACAGGTCGGCTATATTCAGGAACAATGTCATGGTTGGGTTTGGACAATGGTAACCACAACAGGGGATACCATTGTCCGTAGGGGTTACTTTGTACCGTATGTACATGCACATCAGTAAATATCGAGAATCTCGATGAACTAACGGTTGCAAAGGAGACAGATACCTTGATTCAACTACAACTCTCTTGAACGCACTGCAAAAGTGTGCCCACATGGTATGACTGCACATTTTTCCTTCCCATGCACACACAGCACAGTGAATCACCAAACCCACCTTCTACTACAGTTTCCTCTTTCTTCACCACACCCACATTGAAGTATCACTGTTCAGTTTTGCTTAAATTGTTCTGTTCATGAAATAGTCAAATATTGAATGATAAGCAAATAAATTCAGTCACTAATTTTCAAAATTTGAATTTGAATATTAGTTTCTTTTCTCGTAGAGCACCGAAATTGTGGATGATTCAATCACTAGCATACTCATAATTATTGTGTCATTATGTTTGAATAAAAATTCAATTTTGATAATCTATTTGTTTTACTTTTTATCTTGTACGAAGTTAATTTGGATAGCTTGAATCTTTACTGTTGTCAATGATGGTGGTTTAAGAAAGCTGTCTGGTTTATCATATCTCAAATCCCTCTATTTAGATTAGTTAAGTGCACTAACTGTATAATAAGATATATATTCAGTCTCAACTTCTCTCACAATTAACAACCAACCCGTGTTTAGGAGAGGATTTGTGTTTATGAGTGGGGGGCTCAACAATATTTTTTCACCAAGTTATTTCAAAGGCAATTCTCTTCCTCAAATTTTTTATATGTGAAGTTTGGCATTTGATTTCTTTAGTAAACTTTTAATACGACTGCATGTGCTATGGTTTTCTATTTACTTAGGATAGCATACAATTCTATATTTCTCCAAGTTTTGTAAAGGTAATTCCCTTACTCAAGTTTTTTTATTAGTAAAGTGGAGTGTGTTTTGGTGGTGACATGTGGCAAAATAATTATCAAGTATGTTTATTTTCTAGTTATTTCTTAATGATTTATATTTTACTTTTGAATATAATATGTTCACTTGTTTTTTCCATTTTTCATTGATCCATGTGTCATCATATGATGACTAATTCAGTATTTCTCAAAGTTATTTCATTAGTTATTTAGAAGTCAGTGTTGAACAAGTTAATTGTATCTTTCGTTGATGGCATAATGTTAAGTCGTCCACAAGTAATTTTATTTGTTGTTTTGCCTATCCTATGTTATCTAAAAATGATTTTTTTTTAGTGAATCTTTGAATATGATAGAATGTGCTGTGATTTTCTATTTACTTAGGATTGCATATAATCATTACGAACTCCATTTCCTTATCTTTCCTATAGTGGCTTGCTAACCCCATTTGTACTCAAATAGTACTTCTGCACATATTAAAAGGTTCCAAACAGGGAAATGATAATCTAGATAAGGTGGACCAGCATGTGAAACCCGCAAAAGTTAAGAATCGAAATAATCTTTACATAAACCTTCATTAAGAATAGATCTTCTTGAAGAAGAGAGTGAGGCTGAGGTGTATAGATTCTAGTGGAAAGCATTGTGATGAATAAGTTGGAAACGGTGTCGTAGATATCAAGTTAATATTGGAATAATTTGCCTTTCAATTGGAACTTGTACCTGTAATATTTGTATAAACTTCTTGCATTAATATATCTTCTTACGATTTGTAAAAGTATGATTTAGATATTGATTTTAGGGCTGTACACGTATGTCATGTAGTGTCAAGTATAGTTTTGTGGTAACATGGTAAATGAAGTGTTGAGCATAGTTGTGGTGTTAGACGTGGATAAAGACATGGTAAATGAAGTGTCACATTTACAGTGTTTTAGTTAGGTCGTTTGTCGTGATTATGATTGGAGGAGCCGTCTTCTTCAGAATACGTGACAACTTTATTCTTTTTACGGGATATTTTTGTGGGAGGAAATCTAATAGAAACCGATTATTCTTCTTAATCGCTATCCTTTGCGTCTGTGGTACGTAACCAACAATCGTAGTTTGTGGCAAGAGACTTGATCCTTGTGATTTCAAGCCTAATTCTCACTACAATGTTGCATGTTTGGCTAAGCTCTTAGAAAAAGTAAAAGTTACTCTTTACTAAATGTTTATATTTTAATTTTTTTTTTAATCTTAAGTAAAAAGCATTAGTTTTAATTAAACTATTACCTTACCCTCAAAATAAGTAACTTATTTCCATTTTGACCGATGAAAAAATTGTTTATTAAACTTAGTCATTTACTTATCAGTTAACTTTTACAGCTTTGACAAACACGCTCACATTTCTGTAAATGGGCGGGCTAGGTTTTACTTCCTCTAGGCCCCATTTACTTTGCCTTGCTTGTCCTCCTAAAGGACCATATGTTGATGCTCATTTGACTTGTTTTATTTTGACTTATATTCTGGCTGCAATTTTCTTATTTTTCAGATTGTTTAAGGTGTGTGAATTTGGCAAAAGTGTTTTTTTCCTGTGCTATATTTTGCAACCAGGCATGTTGACTATCAAACTAATCCCATTCTTTTATCTAATCGTGTTCTAACCTTTTCAACTTTTGCAAACTTTACCCTAATCTTCAATTCGTGCCAGCGGAGGTAATTTTTCATAAATATGCGGTTGGGGTCCAAATGGATGGAAAAGTCTGGCTTCTCGGAGGTCCCCTATTATCACCCTGGCTTCTCAGGTTATTTATATGTATAAATATACGTGGTTTCTTTGTGTTATATTTTCCAAGTTAGTTCTTAAATGAGTAGTAAATAAATCTGAAAAATGGGTAATGGGAAACTTATTTTGTTGGGGTAACTTATTTTGCTATGTCTTAATTACCAACAAAGCAAAATTACTTGCAGTCATAGATTAAAAACCACATTTATGGTAAACCACATTTAGAGGATTGCTCGCTAGATTAAGGAAGTTTTTGCTCATTAGAACTGTGCTGTGCATCAGTTTCATGTCACTATAAATTTAGGCATTTTTATTTTTTTGTGAGGGTCCTGCCTGATATACGATCTTGGTAAAATATGAAATATGTGATCCATGTTGCATCAGGTAGATCAATGGCCGGTTTTATAAGCATTGATTGGAAACATGGGTATTCAACTGTGCAAGACTTCTGTGTCTTACTGATGCTGAATGACGTGGTATTCAATCCATGTCAAAAAATTTGGTTACATGTAAACATTATGATATGTTTGTGTCACATGCCATTTGTATATTCTGTGATGCATATCTTGTAGATTCATAAAAATTTTGAACAAGATCAAAGGTTCTGCTTTTACATATTAATTTTCAAACAGTCTTAGATGAGCATAACAACCAAACATTAATTACTTACCAATTATCATTGTCATAAATTTACACTGTTCACTAGAAACATAGTCCATAGCTTAAGTTTTAATCAACTAAGGATATAAAATAATGATGATCAATGGCCTCGCTTTGGTTGCTGAAAAGTTATTTAAGCAATGCCAGCAGCTTTTGCAACATAGAATTACTAGATGTGTCTCATGTTATGTGCAATAGAAAACTTTAGAATATATCTAACGGTGTGTGACCACATTTTTTGGAGAATGTATGGTTAAAAAATAGGAAAAAAATTGTCTTTACGTGTGAAAAATTATTTTATTTGAAGAATGTAAGGTTGAAAATGAGTTTGGAGAAAATTGAGTTTTTACATAATGGGGCTCAAACAGGGCTAACAATAAGGGATAAATAAAGAGTTATCTAAAGGATGTTGAATTGGGGAATCGACTTGATTTCTTTAAGGATCAGGTCAGTAAATGCCAAGCTTAAATGTTGTTGCTTTTAGTTTAAATTCTGGAGATTTCAGCTTGTAAAATCCCATGGACTTTTAATAAACCTCACGCCCCAACTGTGCATTCTGGATTTTAGGTTAAATTATCTGTTTTTTCTTTTAAATGCGGTGAAAAAGGCAAGTCTTTTTGAGTTTCATACTATTTATGCAACATCTCGGAATTTATTTACCTTTTTATGCAGCGCTTAAGTTCTGTCAATTTAAATTTTGGTCATTAACATATTAATTGGTCCATGTCTAGCCTTGTCACATACTAAAGTCCATAAAATAATAATACAATCCGTATATGAATATGAGTCTCATTTTATAGTGCTCAAGTTTTGTTAATTTAAATTTTGATCGTTAACAAATTAATTGGTCCATGTCTAGCTAGCCTTGTCACATACTAAAGTCCATAAATTAAAATAATAATATAATCTGTATATGAATACGAGTCTTATTTTGTAGATTGCATTAATTTACATAAATTTGGTTCAAGAAAATTTTATTTTGATCGAAATGAAATTTATGTTGTCATTTAATATTATATCAATTTTTAATTCCCTTTGCTATTTGTTAAAATGTGTGGGGATTTTACTTCTTTTTAAAGTAACCAACATTATCTTTTGTTTTGTTTTGATTTTGTTAGTGGTGCACGTGCGTTTATGTTATGGAAAACATGTAATGATTTCTTGAATGCACACAAAATTATCAACTTCATATATCTTGTTATTCATCAAGTCAAGGCAAAAAAAAAAAAAAAGTCGGTTTTCAAATTCTTAGCAAATTTCAGATTTTTAATTTAGGTATGATAGTGCATTGGTTAAATTTTTATTCTTCATGATAAGTGAATTGGCTGCTCCAGCATTGCATCGGCCAATTTAATCAAATAAACTTGTATTCCACCCTATATATGTCAATATATAACAATTTAACATTTTTTTACGGTCATCCAAGGACTAATCAGTTACTACTAATTAATACATTAATAATCCTTCTTCAGTTGCAGTTCATGACGTTGATTTCAACACACTTGTTAATCAGAAATTTTGGCGCTTTGCTCAAGCGCTAGGCGAGTGATATGGTTAGGGAAATTTCCGCGTTAGTTTTTCCTCTTTTCTTTATAACTTTGGACTGTAATTTCTCATTCATCCAAAATTAATTTCCAAATAATACTCACATGAGTGGGTTTCGTGCATAATTTTTTTACATGGTGGGCCCACTCATATAAGTATTCTTGTGAGTCCTGTGAAAATAATTTCTAATTCATCAATTTCAATCAAAGTTCAGTTTTCTAGTTCACCATTTTCTCAATCTTATTATTTATGTCAAAACATAAATAAAGCGTTTTTTTGGACAGTAAAACTCTCATCAAATCCCCAATGTGAAGACCTCGAAATTTCACCTTTATTTTTGTTTGGAGAAAAGTGTTCTGCCTTTAGGTAAAGATGAGAAGTAGGAGTTGGATATCCGTGTTTTAAGATGCCAAACTAGATATATATTGTTCATTGTATGATTTGTATGAGAATTGACTTTTAAATTTATTTTAACTCTATTTTCTTGTTAAGGACAATAATGAAACCTTTTTAACTAGATTATGATTTAAACTTAATTTAACTTCTCCATTATTTTGTGCAATGAATAGTGATTCTGAGATTTTGATGTGAACCTGTGTAACAACGAAGGTTATGGAACCACGGGATATTGAAACCCGACTCAAGAAAATCCAAACAAACAAAGTTTATGGATTTGACTCGAAAAATAATGAATGTAACCAACACAATCAATATGATATGTTGACTTTTTTAATTACACGATTTAAGAAATCTAACTCGAAATTAAATTCGACCCATAAATAACCAAGAAAGCAAAGCAATTATGAAAATTCATTGACCCCGTGATTGCAACGATAAGTTCGAACAAATAAAAAAGCAAAGCGCGTTTCAATTTAATTTGATAATGTCTTTCTTAGTTTACAATTAAAAAAATGCATATTTATGTATAATAAAAAAAAATGCATATTTATGTATCAGCACCCTCCCTGGACCACATCATATTTGAGCCTACATTGGAGTTTTTCTTTTGGAGATTGAATGTATAGCAGGGACTCATTGAACTTGCTTTGAAGTTGGTTGTGACCAAAATAAAATAAAATATACATGAGCTTGTGACTTTAGAATTAATTCTTCCAGTTATTACGGCTACAGTTGAAAGAGTATTTTTTACTTTGAACATTGTGAAGAATCGACTGCATAATTAGATTGGAGACCAATGGATAAATTTTAGTTGTGTATGTTGAAAATGATGTATTTAATAAAATTGATAATGACGCTATTATACAGCGTTTTCAAAGTATGGGAAGTCGTAAGGAACAATTGTATAAATAAATAAAAAGTATTATGTTTCGAATATTAGGAAAAGTCTACATGTACATAATATTGTCCATAATGTGATGTTGACAAAATTTTGTTGTTGATGTAAAAGTGTGAGATTTGAATTAATTGTTGGATTCAGTGCCTTGTGAAATTATGGACACCATTATGTATAGAATTATGTACTTGTAGCACTTCTCCGAATATTAGGTGTGACATTCTAGATGCCTAGGTGGTCAATGCTGTGACATGTATCACAATTGTGTATTTGTTTTACCAAGGGCCTCGAGTTTTTGAAAAGGTGGTGCATCGAGGGATTTTTTTTTTCTACTAATGGAATGAAACAAATAAACAGTTCCTTTTGTAGCAATTTATCTCAAACGAAGTGAGTGTTAATTTGCAGGTGCTTTGTCTGAGCATGAAAGGAGGTGAAACAATACCAAGTTCCCAAGTAAGGACTAAACTAAGTGATTTCATCAGTGACATTAGCAAGTGCTCAATATTCAAATTCTATCGTGGAAAGTTTGCTTCTTTGAGCTCCAGGATGACCACAGATGAATTCAGGGACGGAGTCAGGGACGTCGAAAAAAAAGAAAAAAAAAATTATACTGAGCTCATATAAAATGAAATAAATGTCAAAAAACTAAATGGGGCTCCAACCCCCTTCCGTCCGCCCTTGGATGGATCATCTATCATCAACACAACATGCCAAGTTTACCACAATTTGATTTTAGACGATGGAAGAAATGAAGACCATTACTAACAGTTCCTTTAAGATAACAAAGAACTCGTTTGCAAGCTTGCCAATGAACATCAATGGCATTTTTGAAAACTTGACTCTACCCGTTAATAGTACGGGAGCGTCAGGTCGAGTCAATGTAAGGTATTGAAGAGTCCTAATCTAGACACAAAGTTGGGTAGGCGTTGGATCACCATCGTGGAGGGATGCTAACTGAAGCATGCCTTATTTGGTACACATTATTTTTTTCATTTTCATTTTTAACTACACATTCTTCAATAAAATAATATTTTTCATCACATCAATAACTTTTCATACTTTTCAACCACACATTCTCCATCAATCTATTATTCTAAATTACATTCTTCCAAAATAATGTAACTCAAACACATCATTTTCATTTCAGTAAGCTTCAATGACCAGAAAATAGTGTAAAGGGCAAAGAAAAATTAAGTTAAACTGATTGTTGAGTTGATTCATAATCCGATCGAGTAAGTTTCTGTTGTTATCAATGATACATAGATCTGAATGAAGAGATATCTGAATTAATATATTCATTAATTAAGTAATCATTTTGCACCACATGAATTAACAACTTGATTACATAATCAAATAAAGAATATACAATTCATCAGACTGGCAAATGATGAATCACATTTCTTCTACCAGGCATCAACTCTCATCTCCATCCAAGGGTTCCCACACAAATCCCACTTCACAGAAACTCATTTGATCATCGTTATCATATCCATCTATCTCTTCAATTTCAACATCATTCGACGATATCTGTGCATCACATAATCCATCAAGAACATCATCAACACAATCACCATCATCCATATAAGGATAAGTCAACTGATCCAAAATGTCAATTGTGGAAGAGCCCGAAAACTTGAATCCAGGTTTTGCATCAATGACCCTCCTAGTGATCAATCTGAGCTTTTTGGCACCCTTGGTTTTGTCCTTCGCCTTACAAGCTGGGTGAATATGGCACCCGTTGCACCGGGGTCGACCGCACATCCCCGTAAACTTGGAGTGGTTCGTGGGCTTTGATGAAACCTTGGTGAACATGCCGGCAGTTGGTGGTGAGCCAAGCTTGTTAACATGCCTAGCCACGGGCCTTGGGTTGAAAGGTTGTGGGAGAATGGGGTTTGTTCGGACCATGCCATGTTGTCGACCCTCTCTCTTCATTATTGGTTGGGCTCTTGTGAGCTATGGGAATGGTAGTGAAATGTTTTTATGAATGTAGGTTTAAATAGAGAGAGATCTTGAAAACTTGGGAAGCAAGGAGGTTAATTGGTCAGCTGTTCGTCAATTATTGGCGTGTTGGCCAAGCAACAATAAAATAGAAATCGGCCGCCAACTAGATTAATAATCTAACATGTAATTTTGGACTTTGTTAAAGAATAAAACGTGTAACAACAGTCAACATTATTGTTTGCCTTTGTTCCGTCTAATCAGTCACTGTTACCTTCCAAATTTGATTACACAGTGGCAAAATTTTATGAGTCAATTTAATTGTCTGCTTCTGTTTATGTTCAGATTTTTGGTGAACGAAAGTTGGAACAATGTTTCTTAAATTTTGTAAGTGATTTTTTTTAGAAACGTATGTTTAAAAAGTAGGAAGAACATATATATGTTCACGTGCAAAATTGTTTTGTTGAAAAAATGTGTCTGCTGAAAACTATTACAAATGTTGAAGCCCCATAAAACAAATTTAATTTCCCACGTCCCATAAAACGAAGAAAACTATTTCCTTGTCTTTCCCAACCTTTTTTTCCCCTCGGATCACACTAAAGGAACAAAGACGTGTATGAAACATTACAAATGTTGAAGCCCCATTTTTCATCCCAATGTTACGATGAATAAAATTTCATCATATTGCCTCAATGTCCTTCGGTTTGCTCGACAGTTACCTACAGCAAAATTCGGAGCAGATTAGGCGAGGCAAATTATGGGGAACAGCTGCGTTCATCTCCTTGGATCTAGTTCATGCTGCATCCGCGCAAATTGATCACAGGCACGGGTTGCAATGTATCAAGTCAACTGAACATATAGTCATAGACAGAGTGCGCTAAAAATATTCGACTATCAATATCCCCTGTTAAGCTTCAGGATAGATCAGGGACAGAAATTTCAACAGCAGGAATACAGCATTACACTCAATCTTCTTAACATGAACATACAGTAAATAAAGCATTATGCTTCAACTTTCCTATACAGAGTGATAATACATGCATTGTGAAGCATAAAGTACAGAGTTGCTAATTTGCACAAAGTAATGTACAAGATTAATTCCAAGAGCCATGTCATTCATCATTATACATAATCTGAATTCGGTTCATCAGAGGGTTTAAGTAGTGACTCCTTGCTTACCACATTGGGTTTTGGAGAAGTAGCCTTCTTGGAAGGATATAGTATGTAATGCTGGACCATAAAGAGAATGTCGAAGAAGATAGACACCTGAAAAATTCATTCCACCGAGACAGTTAAACATTAATCATGTGGGTAGAAATGAGAACACAAGGGTTTAAGGGAGCGGGGAAGTCAGCAAAAAATCTTCAACTGTAGGATGGGAGGGCTTTAAGGAGGGTGGATGCACATGCAATAAATCCAACTGTGTTGTTTTGGCACTTGAGTAAATGATAAGAAAAAACAAATAATACTCAAGTAGCAATCAAATAAATACAAAAGATAACCTATGGCCTATGGATGATTCACCATGGATTAAATGTCAAAAACACATCCTTTTCAGCGGTGAGCCACATGGAGCATTGGTCCCAGTTAATACCGTAGAAGGAAGCTAACATAGAAAACTTTTTAACCTCAGGGAAACTTCATCAGCTTTCCTCTTTCTTTTCTTTTTTTTTTTCGTATAAAACAAAGATTATAGTTTTCTTGTTCAAAGGATGTTGTTACAAGGTATCAGATTCTAGAGATAGATTAAATTTTAATCGTGAACCACATCAGCTTTGGGATTTAAGAAAACAAAATTATCCACCAAGTTCACAGTAGCTTGTGGAACCCAACTACTGGACAGTCAAGTAGTACCAGCAAGCAAAAAAAGATAAGTAAATCCAATAGGCCAGGTTTGTAAAATAATATGCATAACATGTCCAGTATTTCATGTCATGCGGTAGACAAAAAGTTAAAAACGATATTTTTTGAAGGGATTAATGTATTCTTATTTTAAGCCAGAAAGGCTGTATTAAGTCTCTCTATCACTTGGTGACAAATCATGAAATTCACAAGGACATAAAGAAGTGAAACTGTCTCATACCAAAGATATCATGGTCTTGCCTATGTTTCCGTAGAAGTTCACCCAGGAATCTGCAAAAACAGATTTAAATGATTAGATTTATCTGAAAGCGTATTCTACAAAAGATATTCAAATATTAGTCACCAACTCACTTTGATCTATGGATTGCACTACCATTTGACAATAATTTGTTACTCCTCCTAGGAAATCAAGCAAAATATTTCCGATGCTAAATCCAACTGTACTTTTTCGTCGAAAGTTCAAAATAGCCTATATTTAATAACAGAACTCTGGGTTAGATCATGAAGCCAATTTGTAAACAAAAACTTTCAAGATCACGGTAAACTTGGGATTGTTAAGAACACTAAGATGATAAGCAGTACAATCTCAAAGGATACAAGTTCCAAATCTACCTGAGGAATATATTTGATGATTGTCATAACAACTTGAATTGTGCTGCAATTAAAGATTGGATGTAAGAAGTTAAGAGGAAACTGAGGATGAAGAAGCATAGTTCAAAACAAGCAAACTACTTGTCTGTTTCAGTAATTAACTTCATAGGCACATATAAATAGAGTAAGTTGGTCCATTATTTCTTGTTACCCTAGGTAGTTTCTTTCATTAGCCAAGAATACGAAGGTTAATAAGGCAGGTAATGCTCATCTCAGTACTCTTTACATAAATCATAATGAGAAGTCCACAGATTCACAAATTGCTATAGATCTGTTACACTGATTGAAGGGACGATATCTTACTTGAAGCAGTTTACCAGCCATAACCAAGAGTGCCTGGGCAGAGCTATGAAAACACAAATGGCAGCTGATAACCAGGCCACGGAAACAATTGCAATACAAATTTTTGATACCTTTTGATTTCCACGCTGCAAAAATGATTCACAAATATTTCAAATGCAAATTAAAAAAAATAAAAATTAAGATGTCATTCAGATGTTAATTAATTAACCCAAACTGTTCGGAAGTTGAAATTTAAAATGTAGTAATTTAACTGCACAGGTTATGCCTCTTTGGTATTAGAGCTTTATTACATTGAAGATTTATCAAAGTGACTTTTAATTAAAAGTACCAAAAAGGTGAAACAGTGAGAAAATTTTAGTTACCCACATCATAAATTACAACTTGGAACAAGGTGAAAGCAGTCAAGAGAACAGCATGAATAGAGAAAGCTACATCATTGGCAGCCACAGGTATCATCTGCAATAAAACAACCACAAGAAAATAAATACATGCATCAAATAACCAAAAAATTGAAACCCTTGATCAGTTGATCCCAAAAATTAAATAAACGCCCACAGAATTCATCATTGAAGCTAAGGAAAAATCAATTATGAATTCAATAATAGGATATATTTCGAAGAACCTCATTGAGGCCAAATTTTTGGCGGTACTGCCTCTGCACGGCGGAGCTAAAGTAGAGGGAAGCGTTGTAGATGAGATACGACGAGTGCTTCGTCAAATTCAGGAGCAGAAAATCAAAGTTCAACCCCACCACACTACGTAAACAAGCAATTAAAACACGAAATTTGAAATTTCATAATAAGTTAAAGTAGGTGAATAAGAAATAGAAAAACCTTTTCCTTCGGAAATTCAAAATCGCTTGCGGGTAGAAACTGATGGACCATGAGACAAATGCAGTCCATCCCAAAACATTGTATAATACCTTCAGATGAATTGAATTCCACGACCCCATTTGTGAATTTCTTTGAATACAAAAACTGAATTTAAACGGATTGTGGAGAAAAAGTCAACTTGCACAGAATTTTAATGCATCATACTTATATCTGCGTAAATCGTCTAAATGAAAGGAACGAGTCCCAAAAAGCTAAGAAGGTGAAGAAGAGAATCAAGAATGGAACCCACAAATGGATGTGTATTTTGTATGTGCCCGCCGTGTCGTCCCGATTCGTACAGTTTTAGGAATGGCGTCGCATTTATTACCCGGTTGGATTTTACCTACCCATATTGTTTTTTTTTTTTTTTAATAATGTTATCTATCATCATTTATATTATAGATATAATTTTTTATATTTAATTGAACATATTATTTCAATGACATAATTATTATCATCTAAACTAACTCAATATAATAACTCTTTTTTTTTTTTTTTGGCATCACGATGTATTTATGCCTTTCTAAGGTATTTTTATTGATAAATTCGTTTGGTAATTTCATTAAATATATTACTCCGTCCATCCCGTTTATAAAGGTTAATTTTGTTTTTCATACAAATTAAGAAATCTTATTTAATATTACTGAAAAATCAATTTTTGTGAAAAAACTTTCCTAGTTTGTCATTGTTTAATTATCAACAATTAGTAGTAAATCGATTACAACTAGGGAAATTAAACAAGAGTATATTAGTAAACGAATAAAACAAAACATTCTCAATAATAAAACAGGAATATATAGATGAGACAAGAAAATAAGAAAAGTCAATCGATATAAACAAAACATTCTCAATAAAGTTATCTGTCATTACTAAGCCTCTGTTTGTCTCCCATTATGGGATAAAGAATTGAGTTTTGAATAGTATTTTTTGGAGAATATGTGGTTAAAATTTTAAAAACTTTATTGGTTTGTGTGTTGAATATTTTATTGTGTGAATGTGTGGTGAAGAAATTATACTGTAGCAAATAATTTAATTTTTAAAGGATGACAAACACGCCCTAAATTTTATTTCACTTTCTAAATGATCCCCAACTTTTGACGAATTGTGGTTACAAGTCCACGATCTCTTTAAATCCATGAATTTGGTCCTCACGTGCGAAAATCGTCAAAAGTCACAGTGACTTTTGGTTGAAAAGAAAAAAAAAAAAAAAATGTTAAATTGTTTAATGATATTGCCTTATAGCTTTATTTTACGTAAAAACGAATGATTTTAACGTTCAAATTGATAATTTCAGTCACATGAGGATCGATTGATACATTTAAACAAATTAGAACCTAGAATTAAATGCCAAGGACTCGTGGTAGTGAAAGGTTATCAGTTATTTTTTTTATTTTTTTTTCTAAATTTTTAATTAAATCTCAAATTAATCTCTAGAACTTAACAAGTACATTGTTCTCATCCTGCCTTCACTAGTCGCTATATCTACTATTTCCTCTCAACCATCGCAACAAGAAAGAACAAAAAGAGACTAGGCATTCCTCAATAATCCCTCAAGAATTAATCTACCTTTACATTGTTTTTGTACATTGTGGATGACATTCCCTATATTTAAGAAATCTGTCTAGTTATTGTCTCTTTCGATGTCGTCATAATTTGGAGTGACATTACTACGAAAATGATCATTTCGTTATGTGTGACGCAAATGTCAATCTCTTGCATTGAAAACAAAATTTTTGCTCGATGTCAAGTACCACCTCCCCCACAGGGTTTAGAGTCAACCATGAGATGGGATGGGTCACGGTCTAACGAGATACATTCTACATTTTTCAGCCTTTTTACATTTTACATACTTTTTCACTATCGTCACATTTAAAACGAGGAACATAGTCCTGCCTTTTCAAATACAAGAGCCACGAACGACCCGTCATCGCGAACCCGATGAATTTATAGGCAAATTGATCTGAATGTAGCACCGCGTTAGTCTCCTATTGATCTAATTCTAATCTGGCACCCACCGAATGAAGCTTCCATTTAATAATTTTACAGGGTGGATTAGTTGGGTGCAACAACTAATACAAATTCCTCTTCTCATTCTCTATTTATAGACGGTCTTGTTGCCATATTCATGTCTCTCTCTCTCTCTCTCTGAAAAATTCAATTTGTAGAACAGTAATCTTTAATGACGTCTGTAAGTTTTTTTTCTCGCAATTTTATCATTTTGTATATGATCAAATGCTGATTGCATGCAGATTTCGTTGCATTGAATGCGAATTCTTAATTCGTTTGATGAGTACATGAATTTATCCTCAAATTCTACGTCCGAGGTTTGTTTCCGGAACGAATTCATTGTGTAAAATTTTCATTGACAGCAAGGACGGCCATTGCCAAAATTTGGTGAATGGGATGTGAATAATCCAGCCTCGGCCGATGGATTTACAGTCATATTTGCCAAGGCCAGAGATGAAAAGAAAGCCACCGTAACTGCCGCTGGAGCATCGATGGTCAAAAACGTTTCTCAACCACACGATTCTTACGAGTACCCACAAAAGGTAATTGTTGGAATATCTCAACTTATAGACATTTGTGACGTGCTTAGTAAAATTTTGTTATTATAATGCAGAACAAGTGGCTTTGCTGTTTCTAAAAATTTAGTGCATTTGGATCTATGAATCGGGAAAACATGGCATCGACGGACGATAACATCCAAGTGAGCCGATCAGAATAAAACGTTAAGAGAATGAAAGGCTGTTGTAATTTTACTTTTCTAGTAAGGTATCTGTTAAACGAGTTCTTCAGATATTTAAAAACACGTTTCATATCGTGTCAGCGACTACTCTTAGAAGACAATAGAACAAGTTTCATATGTACTGTAAACTATGCAAACAAGATAGATTTAGAGAGGAGTCTCTCCCTATAGAAACTTTAATGAAACATTACATGAGCAATGTTTTACCTTGATTTCTGCATTCCATATGATAGGCCGCAAAATTTTCCTAACATCAGTTTATCTTTGTTCGCTTGATGTAGTTCTAAGTAAAAACTACATAAAATAGTCTATCAGGGTGATTCGAAGTAAACGGGTTTGTTTCCCGTGGTGAACCATAAAATTACAGTGCCAAAAATTTCCAACTGCAGCGATTCTAATCACCCCAGGATCCAGCATCAGAGTCAGCATAAGTCTTCGAAGCATGCCAATCCGGACATGTTGACAAGCCATGGCTAACGGGATGGTCAAATAGACATTCACTTCCAAACTTGCAGTCACCGTGACGTTCATAATGTCGGCAAATACTTCTACCCTGTATAGAGATTAAGCTTGAACGAAAAACTATGAACATAGAAAGCCAAATAATCAAATTGAAAAGATGATGATCCAAGAATTTCCTTTATGACCAGGTTGAGTAACCTAGTGTAGCCTATCTTGTTGTAAATCGAATGAGGGAATTGGTCTAAAGGAGATTATGAAAGGGGTTGTTAGCTACATGAGCATTCAAATTTTCCTCTGAGTTCACATGAGATTTACACGCTGTGCCAATACTTCTTCCGAGGTATTTCTAAACCCCAATTCTTAACCTATTTGAGAAAATATCCCTCTAGACCGTTCCATAGAACAATCATAGCGTACCTAAAAATATGACAAATTTTCCTTATTTACAGATTGAGAGAGGACACAGTTCTCACTTTTGCAATGGAGCCTATTTGAGGAAAAACTTTCGATAAATATATTTTTGCCTGTATCTAAACGAAATAATGCTAATACAAACTCTTATAACTTCTCCCACAAATATACTTGCTTTTATCAACATGAGGTTGCCTCCCATAGGCCATAGCCCCACCCAAAGCCTCAGAACCAGAATCTCAGTAATGGATAATGTGCTGTTTTGGCAACCTTTCAAACACGTGATGAGGGAGAAAATTGAGGTACTCAAAAACAGTAACATTAACACCCAAAATAAGTTCAAAGGACAACATAAATAATTTAACTTACGGGTCTCAATGGCAGGCCTTTCTCAGAAAGTACAAGTTCATCTGGCCTAGGTTTCCTATCCTTTGGATGGTGGTATCGACATGCAGATCTAAATTTGCAGTTCCCAGTTTTCACAAAATAATCGCATTCGGGCTGACCTGGACGTTCAGGAAATTCTTCATCTCTCATAGAAATGTATGATTTTCTCAGGGAACCATCTGCAGAAGGAGTTGCACGGTAATTCCCACTCTGATGGGAATTCGGAGCCTGAGTACATATTGACAAAAGCAGTAAGCATAAAAATATGTCACCAACTAACTTTTTGAACAGCAATAGAATATGTGTAGAACAGAAGGGTGGAGAATAAAAGATAGAAGGGAGGAGGGTTGAGAATTAAACGAAACAAAGCCCGATTATAATGCCCCAAAAAATTAATAAACAAATATCGCAAATAGGAGAGAGATTAAGGATAAATCCAGGCATACTATAAAACTGGACATGTCCATCCGGCTAATGCGAGCTAGCCTTAACTCATTCACTGTCATAATGCTAAAAATTATTTATTACACAAAATATGTGAATGAAAGCAAGGTTTGAGGCACCATTTTTCTCTCAAAGTAGTCAGATATAATTGCAGACAATGAGAATAAGGTATGAATTCTTCAACTTAGCAGAATCTGTATTGTATCAGGACCTTAAATTCTTAGAAGAGAGAAGGAAAAAAAATCAATCAACTAACTCTTATTTAACAATAGCTGCTGTTAGAAAACAATCTACGGTGGTGCTAAATAATTAGACAGTTCGTTCATCAGTACTACCAAACAGAAAATGAAAGCAAGAAAAAATACAAGATTCAGAGTGGTTCCCTCTCAATGTGAGAGTAGCGTCCACCTGATGCCATTGCAGAATTGACGCAGTTTTCATGAACTCGCATATAAATGACAAAACATTTATGCTGTTGGGCTGCGTGACACAGTTTAAAGTTGATGAAGACATATCATACCAAGGACTAATCAGATTTACCATATGAGTGTATCTATAACGCCTTTACATGTACCTCTCTGTCACAATAAACATTGGCTTTCATGAATCTATTATAATCATGAATTTGGGAACATAAGCAAGCACAAGACTGCATTAAGAAACTCAAAATGCACATAGCGTGAAGAGAAGAAAAGGAAACGTGAATGATATAAAGGTGAAGCTGAGAAATCATGTCCTGAAACTGAACCAGAAATAAAAGTAGCAATATCATCTCAAAGAAATAAAAGAAGAAAGCTTCAGTGAGAGAAAAAGAATGAGCAACCTGATATCCATTCCATTCTGATTGTTTTTGCATCTGTTGAGGAGGTATCTGAGGAGTCACATAAGATGAGTGGCTGTTTGGGTAGGAAATGGTGTTATCAGACAATGCGAATAAAAACCTGGATGCTTGATCCGGTTGTGGAGCTCCTGAAAAATTAATTGGAAGACTATTATGCTTCTCTAAAGGATGGCCTAACTGTCTCCCAAATTTTTCATCCACTGATGAGTTGGGAGATCCCATCCCTGTCATTGGAGTAGGATCAGGATGGTTAAATACGCAACGAGATCCATATCCGCAGGTACCATTACGCATGTAGAAGGGACACTCTTTTTCTCCCTAATCAAAAGTAAAATGCAATTAGCTTCAAAGAAGAACCTCGATTAATGATCGAATACAGAAACAACCACGGGAAGAGATATAAGATGCAGCATTACCAATCGAATTGGCAAACCTAAGAAGTTAAGCTCGGGAACAATATTTTGAGACTCTTCTCCATGGTGCCAGTATCTGCAAGATTTTCCATACTTGCACCCTTCGGCTGTTCGGTAATACTGAAAAAAGTAACAAAGCAACCATGTTTACAGTTACAGTAGAAATTCTATTTCTTAGATTTTTCAAGCCAGGGAATAGGTAAGCAGAGACAATAGGTGTATTGTATATGCAATGGTCAGTTTTTAACATGAAGGAAAAATTGATTTCAAGTTAAAGCAACCACTGAAGACGAATGTCAACAGAAGAAAAAGGAAAGCATAACTGCGAACATTATTTTGCCTAATAGGCTTTAAACACTAACTTTACGTTTGAGTACCGTTTGTCAATGCTTAACCTTCAATTTATAGAGGCTTAACTGAGCCTTCTGTTTCACTTTCCCAATTGTACCGTTTTAAACATTGATTAGAAAGACACACGAAGTCTAATAAACTTGATACCTACATATGGATAAGGAAACGATAAATCTATTAACCTTGCACTCAATCGGGCCGGAATCTTCAGGAATTACATCCTTGTCTAGATCGTTAGCAGCCTTCAACATACAGAAAATCATCATAACATTAATAATATGATAAGAAATAATAGTAAAAAAACATAGATTTTCAAAATACAAAAAAGCCCTAGCTAAAATCGCAAACATACCTGAGTCTGAGTCTGAGTCCTTTTGTCGGGGTGATTGTACCTGCAATCGATTCCAAACTTACAAGACCCCGTCCGAATAAAATGGGGGCAATCACCTGCATACGGCCGCAGAGGCAGCAGTCCACTACCATGGAGACTACCGGAGTCCTTTTGGCCATTGTTATCCGTGTCATTTTCATTGGCTTTTAGCACTACATTTTCCAATTTCTCTATCAAAGCATCTTCGGTGTGCGAATCAATAGATGAAAATCCCTGCTCCAGTTCCTCGGACTCGGATTTCGTATTCCGAAGTATGCCGTCGTCCCCTAAAGTCCCCATTTTTCTACTTCTACTGCAGTAACCAGACAGAGACCCTAGAGTCCTAGACTGTAGAGGGCGAGCGTGTTTAAGAAAATTTACCAAGAGCTTCTTGCTGTTATAATGGATTTTTGAATATTATTTTTTGAAAAATACGTGATTTATTGATTTGTGTATAAAATATTTTATTGAATGAATATGTGATGAAAAATTTCATTATACCAAATAGAATTTTAGATTAATAGTAGACAATGAGCTAAAAATGCACTCAAATGGTATTATTTTGAACGTAGGAATTTTGAACGCGGAAACGTGTGGAAAAAACTTTTATTATAAAATTATTCTAAAGACTAATTTATTTAACTTTTGATATATTGATTCATTGTTTACTTTTTAAAAATTTCGACATATTAACAATGCTAAACATTAAATTCATGTTTGGTTCAAATTAAAATCTGATTTTAATTCAAATAAAAATCAAACAATCAATATAAATCACATCTTTCATGGGTTCCACAACTTTTCAATCACACATTTCAAAAACTTCTATCAAAATCTACTAAAAATCTAATTTTAATCTCCAATTTATTTGCAACGTCTCGAAACCTATGTCCCAATAGTTAATCAAATAATTTCTTATATACTCGAACTGCTTAGGACTGGAAATTCGTACGTACAAATTTTGAACGTGGAAACGTGTGGAAAAAACTTTTATTTTCCTTTCTTTCTCCTCTCTCCCCTTTTTCTCTCTTTCTCACGGTCTCTCTCTCTCTCCCTCCCTTCTTTTCTCTCTTTCTGCCTTCTTTGACCCTGAATTTGTGAGAATTGAAGTGCAACAACAAAATGGTATTTATATGCGTGATTAGATATCGATAGTTACCTGAACTTTATATATTTTTTTAATTTTGATTATTTATTTATTTAATTAACTTTAAACTTTATCTTTTTTTAAAAAAAATTATTACATGGTGAAGGGGAAAAAGGATGGTGGGGATTGAACCTCCCCCTTCTGTGTGAGAACTTCTCACTGTGAAAGAAAAAAAGAAGACTTTAAAATTTTCATTTGAATACCCCATTGATGGATTTCAAATCTCGGGTATCCCCGCTAATTCGTGAATTTATAATAATTTCATTAATAAAGTGACTTTAAAAGATCTTCATTGATTTGAAGCTTAAAATACACCTAACAACCAATATTTTTAATGAGTTTTAAAGATTATTTGAAAATCTATTTAAATTTACAAAATTCATTAGAATTTATAATATTTTAAAATTTATTAAAATCTCAATTGAGGACATTGCGTTAAACAAATTTATTGAGTTTTAATTCACTTCACACAACTAAGATACAACGACATGACTTCTGAATAAATCACCAAAAAAGGGAAAAAAATCTAACTTTATAAATAGAAAATAAAATTTATAAATTTTTAACTCTAAGAGTCCGTTTAATTGCAATAGTGGAATATGGATGAAGAGAAAAATGATTTATAGAGAATTGAATTGTCTATAATTGTTTTCCTGAAAATTATCAATTAATTGTGTTTGATTTTCCACGTGGAATATATTGAAATTTGAATTTTTTGGTATTCGTTTGACTTTGTTTTACATGAAAATCGTCCAATTAAATGATATAATTTGTTATAATTTGGGATATAATTTGTTTTCATCGTTAAAAAAAAAAAAAAAAAAAAAAAAAACTGGAAAACCTTTTGACCAATTCAACGAAAAACAAGAAAAGGGGTCACGTGAGACTTTGAGTGAAAACCCAATTCCATGAAATTTTTTGTCAATCAAACTTGGAAAATGAAAAATAATTTTCAACTTCCTTGAAAAATAAACCCTATCAAACAGGACTAATTAAAGATAATTCAAACACTGTCATTAAAATAACTAGTTCCATCAATCTACAAAATCAAACAAATAATTATATGTATAAGAATCAATTCCATTTGAAAAATTGAAC